>JAHWFO010043354.1:2873971-2913946 GCA_023313115.1 Rhysida immarginata
TCCATTAAGCTATCTTATATTCTTTTAATAATGGCATTATTTTCAGCTTTTATCCATTTACGAATGAATGGAGGGCAAATAGTATTTATAAAATTAAAAATTTCCTTTGCAAAGCATTTGTCATTTTGCCAATGAGTGTATCAAAGGCTCTAACACAATTGGACAATCAATTAATTTCAGAAAATGCAAATTCGGAAATTTCATGAAAAATTATATATTCTCCTGGAAAAGCTTAACATTAATCTCAAATTGACTAACGAAGGGAATAGCGGAAGGGGGGAGGGGTTGAGAACGCTGATACTCTTAATTATAAATGCCACCCCCACCCCACCTTTCTCCGTTGCGCTTAACTTTGGGGGCCACCGCCTATTTATCAACGTCGGTTTAATCTTCCAACTTCATCTCATTTGTCAATTTGTTTATTTGACCGTTTTCATTGTTAGCTACAGATAGTTATTCCCGATTACGTCGTTTGCTCATTTAAAAGCTTCAACTTGTTCGATCGATCTCCCTGCTTTCGCTCTATTAATAATCTGTTTAGATAATTATCGTTCAACATTATCAATCGGCCATGGTAATTACGGCCCCATTGTCTTTGCTTATCAGGCTCTGCGATCTAACCAGGCTCCAATCTGTTTCTAATTAAGGTGCTTTATTTATATGCTCTTTAAAGTTTTCTGAGTAGGAATTTTACAATTTTCGTCCTCTTTATTATCCTATTTCTCGAAGGCAGGAAATCATTTCTTCCGGGGAAAAAAATTTATGAATTTCCTACTACGTATATGCGACAATACACTAAACTTTCACTTTCCTTCGTAGATGTAGTATGACCACATACTTTACAACTTCTTATACATCGCAAATTTAATCTACATCGTATTTTTCCAGGGATCTGCTACTATTTTGCATTTTGTATTTTATGAAACATGAAATTTTGTCCATGCCTTAGTTTACTAGGTCAAGGAGTGCTTAAAAATTTCGCATTAATTAAAAAATATGTTTTCATCACAGAAAACTGACTATATAAAAAATACACTATTCACAAAGAAAATGCAACAACATGAAAAAGGGTTCAAATGAGACAAAACTTGGCAGACATATAGAGAATATACAGGGTCGAGTCACTAAATTATGACCACCTATCTAATAACTCGAATAGCCTCCTTTTGCAGCCAAAACAGCAGCTAGGCGACGGGGCATGGACTTAATGAGTGCTTGCAAGGTGGCAACAGGAATCTGTGTCCGTGCGAAGAGCAGAGCATAACGTAACTCATGAAGATTCCGGGCTGGAGGGTCTCGCTGCCTGACGTGTCGATCTAGATGTTCCCACAGATTTTCGCAAGGATTAAGATCTGGAGAGTTTGGAGGCCAGAGTAGTAAGTGGAACTCATCCTCATGCTCTTCGAACCATGCACCGGCAAATTTTGGCCACGTGACATGTGGCATTATCTTGTTGAAAGATGCCATCATTCCCAGGATACACAGTTGCCATGTAAGGATACACCCACAAAAACAAGCCCCAGACCATTACACTGCCTCCTCCAGCTTGCTGCCGCCCAACAATGGTTTCGGGTAGTTTGTTTTCGGATGTCTCCCGGCGGGTACGCCAGCGCCGGAAAACAAACTATTCATCAGGTAGAAAATGCGACTCATCGGAAAATGCATCTTTTTTCCACTAGTCTAGGGTCCAATGTTTGTACTGCAATGCAAACGCACGTCGTTTCTTGCGATGCAAACTTGTCAACATTGGGTGCTGGAACCAAACGTCTGCTGCAGAGGCCAAGCCGCAACAATGTGCGTTTGGACAGTTGTTCTCGGTAGCGCGTCGATCACTCTTAACCAGCCGTCGCAAGCGCCGCTCACCCCGTTCATTAACGGCCCGTAGTCCCATACAGTTTGCACTGCCCAGAATGCACATCTTGTCCATTCTTCCATTCATTGTATACCTTCACTACAGCACTACGCGAACAATTCACGAAGGCTGCGGTTTCCGAAATGCGCCGCCTTTAGCACGGTACTCGATGATCATAACTTTTCAAAGATCTGTTAGGTCGTGTGCTTTACCCATGACGGCGACAATTGCTGTACGAACTGTTCCTCTGAAAGCACCTTTATATATCTTTCCACACGCAAGTTTATCCGCCCCCTCCCCCTGTGAATGGGCACAACCGTATTTACATAAACTTACGTGGCGGTCATAATTCAGTGACTCGACCATGTACGTATACGTACAACTTTTAGTAAGTAGCAGGCCATACGTCATGTTGAGCGATATATTCGTTTGCACGGCGTTGCATTGATCAAGTGAGCTGCTCGAGAATTGTGTTCTGGGGTTTCATGTGATATTTACCAAAGTCTTCTATTCATCTCAATTTCGAGATCGTTGGAGAGCATAAATTCGATGCTCAATTATGTCTCACAATTGGAGAGAGAGGCTGGAGATTGTGCTGGCCTAAGAATTACTGAGATAGATACCTTAAAGCGGATGTAGAAGAAAAGAAGAACGAGACAAAATCAGTGTCTCACTGACGAAGGAAATTTGGTTTCCGAAATGTACATCTAAGTCAATAAAAATCCTCATGTGGATTAGTGTTTTCAGTGTTTCTTTAATTAGTTGAATGGAACTACTTGGCGGATTTGTAAAAACTTTGAATCTTCTTCTGTCCAGTGATGAGTTCTCCGCATCTCCCAGCGCTCCATAAAGAAATAAAAATCTTCAGATATCATCACAAATTCACAATCTCAGAGATCTGTTCTAATAGTATCATTAAGCTTTTAAGATTTCAGAGAATCTCATATTCATCTTCTTATCACAACATTCCCTTCTTTATAGTGCTATTTTTCTAAAAGAATTGTGGCGAGAGAGAGAGTGTGTGTGTTTTGTGAGGCGGATTACCCCTTTCAAGAATTCAATTTACTTCGTCAGAAATTTTTAGTCAGTCTTTTCCTTCAAGATGAAGCAACATTATTAAATTAAATGTTGCAAAATCCGTCCCAAGCTATGAAATCGTTCCAGACTTGCTAAATATAAATTTGGCACACAAAACGAAAATGAATCAATTCAATGGCCCTCGCACTTTAAAGTGAGTGAAGTCATCTCTTTATAGAGTTTGTTTCATATATATGACGCTGAAACAATTCACATTTTGTGAGAAGAGTAAGTACATTTAGAAGACACAGGAAGTCGCTAGCGGCTGGAAGACAATGAAATATGTATTCTCATAAATTAGATATGGTGAAAATACATTAGTAATGAAATAACTATCACCGACAAGACGACCATCTTTCTATTCAAATATTTTATCTTGACACAATGAATGCAATAAATTCTTTACTTGTATTAAATGAAGGAGAGAAAATAGAGAGTAGGATTAATACAATTCGACTGAATGAATTAAAATGTTAATGCGCTAAAGACTTATAAAGCCGAAGTCTCTTAGAAGATACATAATACGGTAGCATTTGATTGATTAGAATGATTGCCGATGGCCGAAAGGTCGCTTTCATAAAAGGTCTAATCTGATATACACTATATGATCACAAATATCCGGACACATGCACGTTTGCGCTCTAGCCACGATTTCATGGAAATCAATAGGGCGTTGCACATCCCTTTGCCCGAATCACAGCTTCCACCCTTCGGGGAAGACTTTCCACCAAATGTTGGTAGGTACTTTCCGGTATGTTCCTCCATTCCTCCCGAAGAACGAGAATCAGTTCAGGTACAGAAGTTGGCCGATGTGATCTGGCCCGCAAGCGTCTTTCCAATTCATCCCACAGACTCTCTATAGGATTGAGGTCGGGACTTTGTGCCGGCCAACCCATTTCTTCGACCCCTGAGTCCGCAAACCACTGCTGTACACGCCTCTGTAACGTGTAAATGCAGAGCTATATAAGCTGGCGCAGTGGAATTTAAAAGAACACGTGACAGAGGAAGGAAATCCAATGTAACAAAAGTTTATTGAGTAAACATAAATAATAGTAAAATAAAATAATAAATGGTAGCAATAAATGTTCTTAGGCTAAAGGATTCAGTCACTTAAATAAAGCAAACAATTAAAACACCTAATGCTACATAAATTTAAAGCTCCAAACTCTAAGCATTAAATAACAATGTCGCTAAAGAAATATGTAAGCATTTTAAACCAAGGAATACGGAAAACCGTAACTAGCTTACTTATGAATTATCAAAGCTCAATACACAAATATTTATGCACGGTAATTTCTAACATCTGAAGCATGGCTGGCTTCACAAATAAAACCAAAATAAATACAGCTGAACACAATAGTTTTAAAGTGGAAAATTGAAATGAACAGAGGCTTATTTTCTAAGCAAAAAGCTCATAAATTCACACAATCATGTACCAGACCATAATACAAGAAAACTTCTTAGTTTCAGGAAAAGAATAAACAAATAGTTCGTAGCTTGATACAGCGGAACAAAAATGATAAACCAAGAGTCTATGCACTGTCTTTAAAGTCTTAAATTAGTGATACTAGGCATATCCACCATTCATAATCGTAACTTTAACATATTTGCACATTCACTGAAAGAAGACAAATTAGCACGTTAATAAGACTCTGGCTAAATATAAAAATTGCAAGAACACACATATTTCAAGCACAAGGATAAGAGAGAATTACAGGTATGCCCGGGTACTCGAACCGTTATCACGGACGAAAGAAAACCCGTAATTTTCATGAAGGTAAGCACTTAGGCCGCGAGGCCATTCTCCTCTTACGACCATGTCGGTATTCAGTTTTCGGTCGTAAAAGTCGCTGAAGATTGCACTTATCAAACGGGCATTAAGCCCCACTAACAAAGTAATACTCACGAAGTGAGCTGGACAAGGAGAAACGGTCCTTCCAACACGTAAGGGGGGTCGTACGACGCCTTCGGACGAATCTCTGGCTGCGTCATTCACGTCTGGCCGCCGCTCCTTTGGATTCTCCGCCCGAGTAGCTTGGCTGCAAGGCTCTCCTGTCGGCGGTTGAACTCCTGCATAATTCGGCGTCGTTTCTCCGCCTTCTCTGCAGTGGAAAGTTTCAAGCCTGGGTTGACTCGTTACCGCATATAGCTCGCTCGCTCCGTCCAGCCTCGGATCGTGCTTTGCTCGACCTTTCGCTTCCAAAGCAAAGTTCCTTTTTTTTCTCCCCCTTCTCCGACGAGATTTCGAATCTTTCCGCCTCTCAACCGCTCCGCAAACAGGTCTCTCATTGGTCATCACGTATTGATTGCGATGACGACACTCTTTGCGCTCTTCCGCCCCCGCCTTCGAGCGGTAGAATATGCGAGAGCGAAAGTGAACACGAGTGTCGCCGGAAGACGAATCTGGATTCGATTTCCGTGACAGCCTCGCTTTGTGGCACGGAGCATTGTCGTGTTGGTAGAGAAATGGCCCGTTTCCGAAAAATTGCCACAACGTTGGAAGTGCACAGTTGTCCAAAACTTTCAGATAACGGTCGGAGTTCATGATTCCTTGCACAGGAACGAGCTGGCCCAGTCCGTACCATGAAAATGAGCCCCACACCATGACTCCTCCTCCTCCGAACTTGACTGTGGGCTCTGTGCACTCAGGTAAGAAGCGTTCTCCAGGTATGCGCCAAACCCAAACTCGTCCATCGGATTGCCAGAGTGTGTAGCGAGATTCGTCTGTCCACATTACACGTTTCCATTGGTCCATTGTCCAGTTTCACTGGGCTTTGCACCACTCCAGACGTCGCTTGGCGTTGACCCTGCTGATGTGGGGCTTGTGGGCAGCAGCACGGCCATGGAATCCCATCGTGTGCAGTTCCCGACGAATTGCCATGGTACTGGCATCATTTGCAGAGACGTTTCGAAACTCTGTGGCAATTTTTTCCGCCGAGGACTTCCGGTTGCTGCGGGTGACACGACGAAGCACTCGACGGTCTCTGTCCGTTAGTTTCTTGGGTCTACCGATTCGTTGTTGAACTGTTGTTGATCCCCGGGTCTTCCATTTCATAATGACATCGCCTACTGTTGACTTGGGTATCTGAAGAAGGCTGGAAATATCACGCACGGACTTGCCGCATAGGTGACATCCAACGATGGTTCCACGTTGGAACTCGCTGAGCTCTGCCGAACGACCCATTCTTGCCAATGTCCAAGCAGAGTTGTGTCTGAAGGTGTGGGAAGCTATTTAAATGATGTGCAAGTCATTATCATGTGACATTGGGCCAATCGATGATCTGTGAGGGGTGTCCGGATATTTTTGATCATATAGTGTACATGATAAGAATACTGAAGTCGCTGCTTTGGAGAAGTAGAGATCAACAATGTTCAGCTTCACGAATTCTCTGATTGATAATTATGAAATTTTTATGAAATTCGAGATTCAGCGTCGGGTAAGAATAGGAACTGACATTGTAGAAGATTTGTTTTTGTAAAAGTAGAAAATTCCACAAGTCCACCACTCATCGATTTCTTGCAGGTCCCGATGGACGAAGCAACAATCGAGGAAGTGAAAGCAGCCATTTGAGGAAGACGCTAGCAGTCGACCATGTCCTTGCGGAAGCAATTATGGGTAGAGTAGACATCCTATATCGGCTTCATTCATTCATCCAAACGAAATACCACTGACATGGAGGAAACCATTCTCATATCCATCCACAAAAAAGGTGACAACAGGGAATGCAATCATGAAGAATCAAGTCGTTGGCAAAGTCTTTATGAAGATCATTCAATCAAGGCTACAAAAACTTAGAGACCACCCGAGGATGATCCGAACAAATCTTCGCCATTCCTCGACTAATGGAAGAAATGATCTGGTTTGTTGGCGAAATATTATCACATTTACTAAACTCTAGTCTGCGTTCAATTACGTTCACTGGTATTAACTGTAGATAACACTCAACACTGAATATGTGCCAGGTAATGTCATTTCACTTATCCAAGCCTCTTAATATTGTTCAAACTGCCATGCGCAAATCCGGAACAACCTATCGTTCAGATTGGAGTCTGTTAAAGGAGACATGATCTCTCAACTGTATTCGAATGGCTTATAATACAAACAGACCACGTATACTTTCAAAAAACTGTGGATAAACACCAATTTTGAAACAACACCAAATTTTAGGACAAGAAAAATTACATTTTCGAGACAATAACAGGCATCTCTTTGTGTAAATCACGATTCCTCATTTTTTAATAAAATATTAGCCTAAACTCTAAATTAGTATGAATGTTAAAAATGTGACTTGGTCTACTTGTATTTTCATGGTCATGCGCCCTAGTCACTGATCCGCACTGAGAGACATGTAGAGAAGTATCACCTAGAGTCGAACATAGTAAAAAAAAAACAGAGTTGCCTGCTGCGGCCAGTACTGTAGAATGTAATAATGAGTGTGAAGACTCGTGTCACAGTGCAAGTGAGCAACGTGTGAATATCAAGTTTTGTTGCCAATTGGGGAAAAGGCGACGGGGACACATGGAATATAGCTGCAAGTATACGGAACAGAAGCCGTGAGCAGAAATGTTTCCAAATGATGCGCCACTAACTGTTCTCGAACCACCGTATTCCCTGGATCCGCCGTCCTCCCTAGTTTTACTGTAATCAGACTTTTTTGGTTTCCCGTCTCAAGTGAGTCCTGAAAGGCACACATTTGCAGACGTACCGGACATCAAGGATGTGTGACATAACGCTTCGAGGGATTCCAAAAGCACCTTCGCTGGCTGTTTTCAGCAGCTTTACAGAAGTTGTCAAAAGTATACAGGGTCAATCAAACTAACCAGACGGGGTTTTAAAATGCATATCTGAGTTGTCCTGCATTTTAAACTCGGTCTGGTTAGTTTATGTTATAAAATAAATGCATAGTAAAATTTTGAAATGCCGGACATCATTTTGAATTACCCTGTATTGTGGCCAATAACGATTACTTTGAAGGTCAATAAAGGAATTTTATTCGTATCTTCTGTTCTTTTCCTTCTGATACTTTCGTTGAACGTTTTAGACACACCTTGTAGGTATAGCAATCGACGGGTGTAAAGTATCACAATGACCACTTCATGACTGACTTGTGAGTACAATGCCATTTTCGCAGATATAGATGCTGAGGTCATGGATATTCTTTACGAAATTATCCACATCGCACGGCCTGAAGATGAATGCAAACAAGACGAAGATATTAACAGCTGACGATCATAGGCCATTGTCAATCTCGATTTGACCCGAATTACGGCATATATGTGTTGGAATAGAGTCAATAAGGCGTTAAAACACTTCTAAAACGATGGAAGAGCAGGCGCTCACCCATTTCGCAGATTTCATGGAAGAGGACCTTCCTGTCAGATATGCCGTTTTAAGATCCTAAACATTCTCTACGGTCATGGATGTCATAGGTGTGATTAGACTTATTGTGTTCAACAACAGATGGTATAAGATGACGGATGGCACCCCAATGGGGAGCAGCATCAGTCCGTTCATCGCCAACATTTATGTAAGGAAGTTGGAAAATCGTGCCATATCGGAATTTAGATACTTCCCTGGTGTGTGGGTACGTTACGTCGATGATATTTTTGCAATTTTTAACGCCGATGAAAACATAGAGCAGTTTTTATACAGTTTGAACAAATTGTGCCAGAATATCAACTTCACCATGGAATTAGAAGACAATGGCAGCCTTCCTTTCTTGGACCTCAGGATATCCCGGAATGACCAAAAGCTGGACTTCGACATCTACCGAAAAAAGGATTTCGTAGCTAATTATATTAAAAATAACTCCAATCACTGCCACCAACACAAACTCGCGGCCTTCAGGAACATGGTGTACAGAGCCCATACGATTCCTCTGAATGCTGAATACAAGATGAAAGAAATCAAAACTATAAAAGAATTTGCTATACAAAATGAATTCCATGAAACGATAGTTGACAGCATCACAAAGAAGATAAAACGAAAATTAGCAGTAAAAGAAATCACCACACTAAATGCAAATAAGAAAACAGAAGCGAGATTGATATTACCGTATAACCGGCAACTTAATAGAGGTATGGACAAGATAGCTAAGGAATTTGGTCTGGAGATAACCTACAGAAGCACGGACACGTTGGGAAGACGACTGGGGAACCCCAAAGATATGATACCAACAGAAAATCGACCAGGTGTTTACAAACTTCCTTGCGCCAAATGTGAGGCAGTGTACTATGGGCAGTCACGGAGAGCTGTGCTCTGCTCACACGAATTAATGAACACCTGACTTATATAAGAAACGGTAAATACGGTATATCTAGATTTGCGGACCATATCTTGGACCAGAAACATGATTTCCGACGAGAAGATTTCGACATCCTGCACAGCACAAGAGACCCAAGACTCCTGAACTTTTTGGAGTCCTACGCGATTAGCTGCGAAGTCCCCGCAAGACTTCTGAACAGTGATGGAGGCTCAGTGGGATGTTACCCAGCTGAGAAACATTGGAAAACTGATTAGCCTACCGAAATTGACCAATAGCAGAAATACCCGAACCGAGGATGACCAGCAAACGACGACCAATGACGACCAAGGACGACGAGCAATCATATCCCTGTTTAACGTTTCCATCTTTTTGTTTGTTTTTAATGTTTTTGTTAAATTTGTTTAATTGGCTACTGTTTACTATATAACATCTTGTAACTTATTCACAATTCATCTCTATCAGGATCCCGCCACCAGCAGTGACATTGACGAAAATATCAAGAAAGTCACTCACTCCATCAAGATGGCTACAAATGCAAGTGCTACTCCAGTGAATTGCAAGTGACCAGACCATCTGGAACTTCCTCCCTCCATCAGGCAACTCATCCACGAAAAAAACACCTTCAGAAGACTTTGGCAGCGTATCAGGTTTCTCCACTTCAAGACGAAGTACAACAGGCTATCCCGCAAAGTAAGTGAGCAGATTAAGGATTTAAGGAATCAAAGATGGAACGACAAAGTTAAAAGTCTGTCCGTCCAGGATAATTCTCTCTGGAGTATGGTCAGGGCCCTTAAAAGCAACAGGACTATTGTTCTCCCTCCTTTGCTTACAGAGGGTGGCGATTTCGTTAGCAATGACCAGGACAAAGCACAAATTATCGCCGATTCACTGAAGAGCCAATTCTCTACTCCCAAAGAGGATGATCTGGTCAATATTACTCGTGAGGTCAAAGACGTGTGCGACAGGTATGGTCACACATAGCGCGCTCTTGGCTCTCCCGATGTCATTGGCACCTCTGAGATATTGGACATCATTAAGCGCCTGAAAAGCAAAAAGGCAGCCGGCATCGGCACCATTACCAACAGTGCTCTCAAGAATTTTCCTCCCAGTGTTATCTGCATCATCACCAAGGTCATGAATGACTGCTGGCTTAGCGGCCATTTCCCTAGTGCCTGGAAGGACTCAGCCATCATCACCATTCTTAAACCTGGACTGGATCCTGCTCTGCCCACAAGTTATAGGCCTATTAGCTTGTTGCCCATGCTTTCCAAGGTCTTTGAGCGCATTATACTCAAGAGGTTCAACGAGTACTGCGAGGCAAACAACCTCATTCGTAGTGAGCAATTTGGCTTCCGTCCAGGTCACTCTTGTCAGCTTCAGTTATGGAGGCTCTTTGTTGATTTAAACGGTCCTCTCAACCTCTCTATGTTTGGTGGTCTCGTTTTCCTCGATGTCCAAAAGGCCTTTGACCAAGTCTGGCATGATGGGCTCATTTACAAAATGATTACCTACGGGTTCCCTGACGATCTAATTGCTCTGGTTCGCTCCTTCCTGTCAAAGAGGACTTTTCGTGTTAAGGTTGGGGACTGCTTGTCTGAACCCTGCGATGTAAATGCTGGTGTACCCCAAGGGCTCTATCTTGGCGCCAGCCTTATTCAACTTCTTTATCCATGACTTTCCCAAGTTTGCAAAGTGTAATCTTTACTTATTTGCTGACGACGGGTCCATCATGACCTGGGCACGAAACCCAGCACATGTCATCACTCGACTTCAAAAAGCTTTACATCAGTGCGAGAGCTGGTTCACTAAGTGGCGATTAAAGCTGAATGTCAAAAAGTGCAAGGTCATGTTTATCACT
Organism: Rhysida immarginata; assembly: GCA_023313115.1. Classification (NCBI taxonomy): domain Eukaryota; kingdom Metazoa; phylum Arthropoda; class Chilopoda; order Scolopendromorpha; family Scolopendridae; genus Rhysida; species Rhysida immarginata. Next base: position 2,885,025 of record JAHWFO010043354.1, read on the forward strand.
CGCAAATGCAAAAACCCTCCAAAGCCCCTCTTCTTATTTGGCAAGAAACTTGAGTGGGTAAAAAGCTACAAATATCTTGGTATCATGATCGACTCCAAACTAAATTGGAACGACCAAGTCCAATACGCGCTCAACAAAGCAAAGAAAGCGAGGTTCAGTTTGATTGCACTTCTGGGGCGAAACAGCGCTCTTTGTGTGGATAACAAACTCTTGATATACAAGGTTGTGATTCGTGCTATTTTACTTCATGGAATGCCTGCTTGGGCTTCTATTTGCAAATCTAGCTGGAAGGATCTCCAGACCTTCCAAAATATTGCTCTCCGGTCCATTGCCCAACTTGACAGAAGAGTTGCCAACAACCACTCTATCTATGAGAATTTGGGGATGACCCACATAGGCACCTTTGTCCAGACTCTTATGAAGAACATACTACCCAAGATGGAGAATCATGAAAACACCCTGGTTTCTTGTATCCTGGACCACCCACTCGTTGTTAAGGGTCCCCTCCGGTTTCGAAGACCCCGCCATATCCTGGATGTCTGCTTTGATGACGTTAACAAGGCCGTCTTCCCCAACTATTGGATCTTTTAGATCCTGCTGATTTTTGGGGACTCTATTCGTCAATCTACAATCTGACTCTCGTCCCTTCTTGGGACTTATTCTCTGGAGGACTAAAGAGGTTCATCAGACTTCTCTCCCAGTTCAGTGTACCTCCTCTGGTTTACTCTTTGGGCGAGCGTGCAAAGTGAGCTTGGCTCCTGGATCACTCGCGTCTTTCTTTTCACTACACTGTTCGATTGTTCGACTGATTGTTCGATTCACAATTCATCAGAATAGCTTGCCTACTCTGATCGAAGCTCTCCTGTATGCTGAAGAAGGCAGCTTGGCTGCCGAAATGTGCATCCATCATCCGATTAAATATTTTATATGGATTAATGGTTTCTTCTCCTTTCTTCATTCTCTACGGAGTTGAGATCTGGGCTCTGGAGCGGTCATATAAATAACGGAAGTCATCTTCGTGCTCGCTGAACCAACCGTGCGCGATGTCCATTAAGAAGTCGTCACATGCAGGATAGGCTTGTCAGTAACAATGTTCAGGTAGTCCATGGAACGCATCCGATCTTCCGTGAATATCAGGGGACCAATTTCATACAAGCTGGATGTTCCATACCATTAACAACAACACCAGGACCTTGAGTTATCTTGCTGGATCCATTGCTTCATGGGGCTTCTGCCAAACCCTCTGTCTTCTGTCGGCACAAAACAACATACATCGTGATTCATCAGACCACATAAATTTTCCCCAGTCGTCACGTGTCCAGCACGACGTTCCAGACACCACGGCAGACGAACTTTTCTGTTCCTACAAAAATCGAGGGTTTCGTATAGGCATGCGAAATTCGATTTGGATCCGCTTCAATTCCCAGCCCATGGTTCTGAGACGTCCCTGGCTTTTCCCAGAAAGAATAGAGCTAGTGGCATGAAATCACACATTTATTCAACACACTCTCCCCTGAGACTGATGCACTTGCGACAGCGTTGTTGCAGCTTTACAAGTCCATTCAAAGCATTTTGTTTGATTGGGCCTGAAACCAGCCCTCAGCAGCAAGCTTGACATCAGAAATGTCTTCAAAACGATGACCCTTCAGGTGTTTCTTAAAGTTTGGGAACAGATAATAATCAGACGGGGATAGTTCAGATGAGTAGGGGGGGGGGGATGGTGAACCAATTGGAAATCCAGGATGTGCAATTTGGCACAGGTGCACTTTGGTCAACTTCCTATGGCGTTTCGTCTTGATTGCCTCCCTCAGCTGATCCAGAAGGTTAGCATAATGCTATCCGGTTAATACTGTTCTGGGTTAGGTAGTCAACCAAGAGAATACCATCTTTATCCCAGAAAACAGATACAATGACTTTTTTGGCAGATTTTTGGATGCGGAACTTCTACAGCTGTAGGGGCCCGCTGTGGTGTCATTCCTTTGATTATTCCTTGGCTTCTGGATCATAAATGTGTGAGCCGGGTTTCTACCTCAGTCACTGACCTAGCCAAAAAGGACTTTGGGTGCCTCAACTCGTTCCTTCTTCTGATCACTGCTCAAACATTTCGGCACTCACTTCGCTGAAAGCTTGCGCATATCGAGAATCGTGCTGATGATGAACCCAACACGCTCCCAGGAGATGTCCAGTATTTGGGCTATCTTTTTGGTGGATTCGCCGTTCCTCAAAAATCAGCTCATGGATGGCATCGCATGTTGCTGGGTCAGTTGCGGTTGGGAAGATACCCAGTCTTGAAACGAGAAACCAGGTTTTGACAGAGCTGTAGGAAGGACAATTCTCCCCCCAGTGTTTGTGACATCTCTGTGTAAATGTCCTTTGGTGACGTTTCCTGGAGGAACAAAAACTTCATGACGGCCCGCACTTCCAAAGACGTGAAACTTGCTTGTGCCTCTGCCATCTCAGCTTCTCACTGGAATGAAAAAAAGTTGTAAAAGTTGGAGACACCTGATATTTGCAGAGTTTCATATCAAGGCATAGGCTTACATAAGCCTCTAAACTCTTTTTTCTATTTCAATACTTTCAAGGCAAAGCCAGGAACTTCTCAGCGCCCCCCCCCCCCCGTCATATAGGTTAAGAGCAACCTTGTTTAAATCGTTTGTCAATTGTTGGACAGTGGATATTCTGCATCTCCATACAAGTCGTTTTAAACGACGCGTCTCGCTCACGATTGATTGGCTTTGAGTCATTGTTACTCCCTTTTAGACAAAGACTGTGGATCATTCATTTTTCCAACTCTGGATATAGCAACTTTCGAGAATCCAGTTAGCTTCTTCATTTCTTCAATTGTGACTCCAGCTAGACGAGCACCAACAATAGTCACTTTTCAAAGGTCCTTCTTTTCTTCTATGCTGATCAAATTCCTATGATTAGACTCACCCGACTCCTTCTTAAATGGGTGATAATCACATGACCTCAAACTATTTTTGCATAGAAACGGATTAAAACAAATTTACACTTTGATTACTTGATTCAGCATCAAAATGATTCGTATTCGCAACAAACGCCTGGTTTACCACTGCAATTACTAATTACCTAGCTACTGGGATCAAAAGTCGATCAAAGTGCGTTTATACTTATACCTTCACACTAGGGGGTCTAGGCTGAACTCATCGACAAGCTGTCGATCTCGACAAAATCTAACCGTCGATAAATGGCATGTTACACATTTATACACAAGTTTACATAACTTTATACATTTATCCATGTATACACTTTAATACATACATAAACACGTACCTGTAGACACACAATATTTTTATTTTCACAGTTCAAGTTTCGTAGCACAAGAGAGTACTTCATGTATGTAAATATTTTTAAACAAGTTTTTGTTAATATTTTTAGAAAATGTGTATTCTTGAGCTATGTGTATTTAGCCTGCAGGCCGGAAACGAAGGAAAAAAGATTTAAATAAGAAATCTGTTGCTAAATCCTGAAATAACGATCGCCAAGTGCATAGTCGACTGCTCTTGAATTGTAGACAAGAATAAGGCAGTTGTCGATGATCAAAGTCTACACTAGAAAATCGACGGTGTAGAGTCTGTACACTGTAGACTCTGTAGACAAGTAGACAAGTCTACACTGTAGACAAGTCGTGTTAATGTAGCTCGAATCGATAAATGCGTCATTAACTACGTGACCATCGACACTTGTCGACAGTCGACTGCTTGTCGATGAGCTCAGCCTAGACCCCTTGTTGGAGGAGTTAATAACAAAAATTCTTTATGCGCTCTTGTTTAGAATGAATACCAAACCCTTTTAGGCATGACCAGAAACAAATAAAAATATTGGCTAATTCGGTATATTGCACTCAGAAGCATCACCTGAGGAATTCCATGTGTGTCACGAACAGAAATAAAAACCTCGCAACATGTAATTACGCGACAGCGGCCAAACCGTATGAGGAAGGCCAACCGACAAGAGCGCGAGAAGAGGAGGATTTTGCTGACATCTAGTGAGCGAAATAATAAATAAGGGGCCGACATAAACCAGTAATAAGTGGTTCGTAAAAATCTAATAAACAGGTTAATAGTAGTTAAAACGTAATATAAAAATTAAATTAGCCTCAAGACTAGGGCATGTCTATAAATAATCGTAGAAATGAGTGTTTTGTATAAATTAATTTCTATTTTCACCTTCAGCGTTACATTTCAATAAACTTGTCATTGAAATTTATTATTTCAAATTCTTTTAATTATAGAAATCAAACATCCTTAAAATAAAAAAAAAATGAAATTAGATAACAGTCGATAATGAAGATTTCAGCATAATACTCTGTTATATCGTTTCAATTTATATTCTGGTCACAGAATTTATGTTTCACGTTTTACCTCTTCGACTTCAATAAATTTTTTTTTTAAGTATGTCTAACATATATTTTAAAGAAATCCGTTCTGCTTTCGGAAGAGGATGTCCCGCCTCTCTTCCGTACGTCACGCCTTAACAACCGAGAATGACATCAATACTTCCAATTGACTCATACAGCGATTAAGACCGTGACAGTATAAAAGGCAGTAAACTTTATAAATAAGATTAGCAAAAAAGAAAAACATATCGGAGACAGCGCAAAGCCTCTGCTGTTCCTACCTAAAACGATAAATATCCCGATGATTCCTCAAAACAGTTATATTTCGTAATTTCTTTCAAAAAAAAAATAGAAAGAATAAATGGTGAATAAACTCAGATACACATCAAAGACAGCGGATTTCCCTTTAGTTAGCTTATTTAGAATTAGCTTATATTGGTAAGCGTGGACTAAAAATAGATTCTTTGCACAAAGCATTGAGCTGCTTGGAAATTTCACACAACTACTCATTTGGAAGTTAACCGCTAGATCTTCTAGAACATCCTCGTCTTTTAAATGATCCTTCATTATTTCAATATATTTTTTTTCTTCCTCTTTTTGAAGTTCTAAACAGGAATCAAAAGCCAATGTCCAAGCACTTCTTCGTTTGATTTGGGGAAGTCAATTTTGCTGAGAGCCCATCATCGCGTTCCGTTTCGCATTCCAAACAAAAATCCCAAATAGTTTTTCTTCGTTCTACCTAATTACACTGTTCAGAACTGCGAAAGCGAAAAACCAGAAAACATCGAAGCCTCCCTACGACAGCCGAACCGTCAATTTCTGGTGTCTCGCTGTCGTAAATTCCGCTGGGTTGACGTTTATGGTGATGAGAGGGTCCGTGTGTCCGCGAACGGAGGAGTCACGGTCGGGAGGCGGGAAGCAAGAAATCCCCGCTGAACCCGGCAAAACCCAAAGGGCAAAAAAAGAAAAAAAAAGGAAAAAAAAACGAAAGAGAGAGAGAAAGAAAACAAGCACTTGTTGCCGGCGGTTGCCATCTTATTAGATCTGCGTCGAGATATCCACCACGTGATATTTATGTGCACCGGGTAGAAATTTAAATGAAGAGGCAACTCTAATTTCTTTTATTGCAAATACCTTTAATGTCATTTGGGATGGAAGAAAGAGGATTTCAAAGCCGTAGAGAGAGGGTTCGTTCGGAATAAAAACATGGTAGCAATTTCCATTGAAAGAGCGAAGTAGCTTTCAAGATTACAATCTTTCAAGAATGTGGTGGAGGTTGGAGGGGAGCTAACTAAGTCCCTTGATGCCTCAAGATAAAACAGATTAGGAACACGGATGGCATTTAATTTTGCTATAATAATTAACAGAATAATATAGCGTTTAGCTTATTAAAAAATTGCATTCAAAATAGATACAAAAAAAAAATAAATAAACTCTTGAGGGAGGGAAAATTAAAATAAATCAACGTTAGTCGAAGCTTATGAAACTTAAGAAAATCTATTTCATCAAAACTCTTTAACAATTATCTCCAAATCCAAATAAATTATACATTCATATATGACCAACGTAAATAAAAAATTGGGATTCAATAAGCTTCTTTTAGTTTTCATTCAGTGTTGTTTTCCCCTAATTAACAATGCGCACTGTTCAGCTCGCTTAGAAAAGTTTTATGATAAAATTATATCAATAACAGAATAAGGATTCCCCCCCCCCCAAAAAAAAAAATCAAAAAAGAGAAAAAGATAAGAAACGCCTGAAACTGCAGTGATCGACTTAGAGAATTATTTTTACAACGAAAGAAATTTCTATTATAACAATTAATTTAATTTAATTACCTCAACAAGAAAAAAAAAACTTAAATAACTTTAAAAAATTTGTTGAAAATTTTTATCATTTATATAAAATCAGCGACGGTGGACTATGTCACAACAAAGAAAAAAATCTAACAATAGGTTATCTAACATTGGGTTATTTCCCGATTATACAATCGGGTGGATTCGCTTCTAGTCGCACATAAAACTGAGACGTCATGATAAAATTAAAGTTCATGGTTACACAGACCCAAACGATGAGCCGTTCTTCTGGTTGATTTCAAGTCAGATGTCGTCAATAAAATTGGTACTATAGTTTATCAACTTTCGGAAATGTTTCTGGAGCATTGTGATTACATAAAATTTTTCGACACATGAAAAACCTCAAGATTTTTTTCGTATGGCTTTTTGTTTCTCAATGAACTAAATTTTATTGCAGATTTATTGGTGAAACCAACCAGCAGAACGGCCTATCGTTTTGAACTTTGTACCTATGAACTTTTTTATTTTTTCATAGGCTGTGGCTACGTTCACAGCTACTGTGAAGGCGTAACGGCTCACGACAGTAAGGAGTGACGTCATTTTTTGAAAACTGACGTCACAGTTGTTGCGGGGAGTTGGAAAGGAAAAAAAACGGAAAAAATTGTTTATAGGGGGGGGGGGTGTAAACCTTTATAACTCAAAACTGGCTCATCAGATGCAAACAAGTTATTTACAAAAAAATGTTTGTCTTAAAGTGAGAAGTTCGTACATGTCGAATTTATTGCGTTTGATTCGCTGGTATGGACGCTACAGCCATATCTTCATTTTTAGAAAAAAAAATTCTCCAAACAGGGTTAACCTATCAAGGCACAGTATAAAGTATTCTCAAACATTAATTTGGTTCTGCTTTTTTGCCGTTGCGGAGGAGATAGTTGCACAAAATTGGTCACATACGTATAGACGGATTTTTTTTTATTAAAATTTCTACATATTTTCTGGAATCATGATTTTTAAGTCAATTTCAGAAACAAAAAAATTGAGTTGGGGAAACGAACACATAGGCCTTCACTCTTACTTGTTAGTGAGTGGTAGGCCAACAAGGAGTGATAATAAAGTTTACAAAGTAATTTATAGTGTTATTCTCATCCCCGTGCTTACTTGTGAATTTACCCCCCCCCCCCCGTCCAACCACTAAGAAATTTGTACTCCAATAAGTTTGTGTATTCAAATATTGAAAATTAAATACTATAAATCTTGGATAAACTACGACTCCTTTATTTATTATTTATATAATTTACCAAACAGACACTACAGATGAGAATAACACTGTAAATTTTTAAATATTTTTGTTGCCGTTCATTTATAAAACTCTCCAACTCTTGATACGGTTTCCAGTTGAACATTTGCACAATATGTTCGTTCACCGCTAGCACGAAAAATGCCGCGAAGCAACTCCCGAAACAACGTGTAGCGTCACTCTTTAGTGTCGTGAGCAGTTATGTCTTCACGGTAGCCGTGAACATAGCCACTGCGTTTTTGATAACGACACAATTTTATGTGTAACAGAAATTTTCAAAAAACTCTTAAGTTATTAAGTTTTTCATCCTGATATACATAAATTAATTAATTGTTACAATTAGTTATACTTGAAAACTCAATGTTTTTTAAATAGTGAAAGAAATTTTTTTAAAGCAAATAGAATGTTCAGAAATTTAGCAAGTGGGTTTCTAACGGCAGAAAAGCGCAACATTATGGCATTATGGAATCTCTAATCCACAAAGAGATTTGAAATACCGGATACGTATTTCGACTACCAAGTAGCCATCTTCAGCGATGAGAGACAAACGTGCTATTATCGTTCTAAGCTATCCGAGATATTAGTATCAAAGAGTGCAAGGCATTTCAACTAGTCAAACCAGAAGAAGGCAACCAACGAAGCTGTAGCTACTCCTACAGCCCAAACTTCATTTCTCCTGAGCGGTCCAGGATCGCCGCGTCGAGGCAGCCTTCCTACAGACACAGCTGGTAAAACATACGAGTGCTCGAGCTATATGCCGCGCTTGGCAGCAAGCTCCTAGGCGCGTGGTAGATATAAGAGTAGAAATATTAGAAACTCGCTAAATGGATATATGATAAGTGGATAATCCGCTTTAGTGGATACTGAGTGTAGAGTTCGGTCTGTAATAACCACGTATAGTAAATACGAGGTGCGATCAAAATGTTCCAGGACTGGTTCATTTAAAGAGAAAGTACTTTACTTAAATACATTTACACAGTGTCTCTTCAAAATAGTCCCCTTACGAACCCATACGATAAGTCTAGCGTTCCTGTCACTTTAGGAATGTGTCCTGGAAGTCTTTTTGTTTGAAACGAGTCAAGCACCTTCTGCGATTCGCACTGGATCTGCTCAATCGTATCAAAACTGCGACCTTTCAACTGGATCTTCATTTTCGGAAAGACGGCAAAGGCTGCAGGAGCCAAATCTGACGAGTAGGGTGGGTGTGGAAGCGGAATCATGTTTTTCTCAAGAAACTCTCGAACGCTTTCGCCGAACCTCCTTCCTCAGATTGCTCGTTGCTCGAATTTGCTCGTTCTCAAATTTAATGTCCGTGATAAAATCGCAGACAACCTTACACGCGTGGTCACAATAGCAGTATTTTCTCAGTTCCCAATGCAATGAAACAAAATCCTTTGAAAAGCTCATTTATGAATGTTAGGACTACAATTTACTATGTGGACTGGTTTGTTGGCGAGATGCACAACCAGTCCCGGAACTTTTTGATCGTACCTCCTAGTAACTGGATAAGTGGATAATCCGGATATGTGGATATTTCCTCCCAGTTTCGAGACTATTTACTTATCGAGGTTCGACTGTGTTACGGTCCAGATAAGTTAATACTAAGCTTCTCTTTTATTAATAATTTACGCAGTCATTGACCTCGAATTTTTGTATCTTTCTTTTCATGATCAGCAACCACCGCTCAGTCGACTTACCCGTGATGATCGCCGCTTTCTAGTGTAATGGTGACAAAGACTTCAGCCCTCAACTCCATAGAAGACTTACCTGTGGATTAATACTTGTATTCTAAATTTCCACCGATTTCTATTAAAGAATCTGCAAATAAATGCTTTTGAATTAAACCAATCTCCTTCTCTCACTCTCTGAGCACGTTATTTCACTCAGAATTTACTAACACACACATAATATAAAAAATTACATAGACCCAGCTGGGACTAGATATTAATTATATAATTAAAATAAAATTAGATCCGAGTTCGCCAGTTCATTATTTTCAATTATTGTCAAAATTTGAATATGCAAACGTATTGCGGGTGGATGGTGGGTAAATTCAAATAAACAAGGAATTTATTTTTCTAAACGGGAATGACCTAGTGTTATTATAAAACTATAGAAATTCTTATAGTATTCATGTTCTAATTCATTTCTAATGTTACAGCGAACAAAAGTCAATAAATTCGACATGTACGGATCCTCTTTAAAAGAATATTTTTTCTTTATAAAAGTATTGTTTGGCTGTGATGACCCAGAATATTTTTTCTTTATAAGCGACAAACCCAACGAGATAGAATACATCCATGTATTCTATCTCGTTGGACAAACCACGTGGTCAACTTAGGGGGGGGGGTCAGGATTTGACTACTTATGACCACAAAAGGGAGGGGGAGGGATCAAGTACTATCCATGTGGACAAATTAATTTTAAAATGAATCAAAAATGCATTTTAATACCTTCGTTGGGGAAAGGGTAACTAATTTCTTTGACCACGTAATTTTTAAGGGTCGGTTCAAATATGACCACCATTGACCACAGAAAGGGAGGAGAGAGCTAAAAAAGGTGAAGAAAGATATGATGTGTAATAAACCTTCACAGAACATTCTTGATTTATTTATTATTGGAATTAAGATGTTTAAACCACCATCCCCCCCCCTCCCCAAACAGAAAAAAAAATCATTTTAAAATGTGCAAAGTGCAAATGTACCATTCCAATTTATGCATGGAATGTGATACAACTAGAAATATATACGTGTATAAAAACTTATATTTAAACTAATAATCCTAAAAAAATAAAATAAATATGAACTTTTTTTTTAAAGATTCATTTTTTCTAAATTAGTGACAGAATTAAAAGAAATAAAAATCTCAAAGTTGTATACAGAGAAGTCTTTTATTAAATAAAAATCCCAAATGACATTTGTAAATAGAAACATTCATGAACAGAAAATATTATTAAATTCAATTAAATTATTAACATTATTATTATTATTATTATTATTATTATTATTATTATTATTATTATAATTATAATTATTATTATAATTATCATAAATTATAATTATTAACATTTTATTATTCGGGACCTTTGTTTTATGCATTTATATACCTGAAATACATCTTTAATAAAAATTTATAAAAAATAAAATATATAAAAATTTACATTTCATTGAGAGAAAACAATGAGATTTCCAAAGATGTTCTATTATTCACATCATTGGAGATTTCATGCTAAATCTCCATAGTGGTGTTGGCTGGCCTGCATGCTTTGATCAGTGCGATCAGGTTTTAGTTGCACCATGGATGAAGAAAAGGTGGATGGGACACTCCATTGCCTTCCTCAGTGAGTTTGATTTTGGGGCGACATCTGGAGCTTTGCGTAGTACTAAATATAATCGTCTGCTTAGATTACGTTAATGAAATTAAAAAGACTAAAAACATAAAAATAAAAAATATAAAAAACTTTCTAAGCACACTTTTATCTTAAAAAGTCACTTAATATATGAATTTCTTTTTTAAAAAAAATTCGAGTACTGCGCAAATCGAAACGATGATGGTGAAGTTTCGGTTTAGTACTGCGCAAAGCAGAAACTGAAACTATTTTTTTTTTTATTTCCCAGACAGGTTTGGTTTAGTACTACGCAAATCGCCAGAGAGCGCCACTGAAAAAAAACTCACGCTCGACGCATAGGAGTGTCCCATCCATCTTTTCTTCATCCATGGTTGCACCCAAAGGAAACGCATGCGCAAAAACGGTCTCCATTGGGGTCCGTTCTTTCACTACAGACACGCGCCAGTGAAGAATCAGCAAGAGGAGGAGCTGCCACTCTCGACAAGATACCCTTGCTCCCGATGCTTCAACCAAGCTCCGGGGAGAAGCGGCGCGGGAAGTGAGCCATCCCCGTTGAGTTTTCGTCGTGCTTCAACGTGTTGCGTCGTCTCATCGTCGACGTAGCCACGCTCGCCTTCAGTTGAGGGTTGAATTAGCCGATTTCCACGCTCATTGTCTTGCGATTCTCGTTACACTTGCCGCTGCTCTTCCAAGCCGCACCGGGCCAGATGACAGCATAACAAGGGTCAGTCCGGCCAGAGGATGGCATCATACGATAGGCCAGCTGTCCAAAATGACTGCATACGCAGGCTGATGATTGAAGCGTGCGACATAGTTGTGGACGGAACAGGATAACTGGGCGACGGATAACTGGGCGATGATCAACTGGACAGCACCTAACTGGGCGATGGTCAATTGGGCAACATAAACTTTTCTCAAGTTTTTGCTATTTTGGCTAGAAAGAGTGAAGGTACTGTTATCCCTATTTTCTTCCTAATAAAACTCATGAAACATGTACAGTCATGGACAAAAAAAACGCTCCCTCACTCGATGCTGCTATATTTTAAATGAGCGTTTACTACTTTTGCCAGTAGGTGTCTGATATCGTTTAGTTCAGTCAGAAAATTATCTACATTTTTAACCAATAAAATCATATCATCCTATTTTCTTCCTTGTATTTTTCTAAACAATCGAGGTAAAACATTTTAAAGTTAACAATAACAAAACAATAAATATTGTTCACAATCATTATCCAAAAATCAATTGAGAAGAAATATTAAATCAAAATTTTATCATTAGATTGCAGTGTGGTGCACTTGTAATCAAAATACAGCAGAAAAACTGACATGCTAATCAATATCAGACCCCTAGTGGCAAAAGTAGTAAACGCTCATTTAAAAATATAGCAGCACACAGTTAGGGAGCGTTTTTTTTTGTCCATGACTGTACAAGAATATATGATACATCAGATGTGGCCATTTCTTCACCCAGAAAATATAAATGTTGATTATGAAATTGCCATACACCAAGCTTTCCGTGTGGGTCGTCAAATATAATGTTTCTTTCACCTTGTACAAAATCTTCGTAAGCATTTAGCGTCATGCAATCTGTTATCCACATACTGTATACTGTAGTTCTAATGCAGAATTCGCTTTAAATTCTAGAATGATAACTTCACTTGCTTTCGTCCCAGAGCAAGATATTGCGAACGCTACTTCTGAACTGGAGAATTATTTACCTAATGAATTTGAGCCAATTTTAGAATGGTTTACGATATCCTATTAGCGGATTTCGTGCGTACCGACTACCATTTTACTCTGTTTTTACTCGATCATTGTTCGCCTCTCCCCGTACTTTCCCGTGTTTCTTTAATAAAGGCGTACTCTTGGGCCCGTCTCTCTTCCTTTCTTCCTCCTTCCTTTCCCATCTACGTGCGTTTGGCCCTCAGCAAAGCGAAGTCTCATCATCAGCAGTTAAGCTAGAGAACTTTAGAGCGAGTTGTTTTAAGAATTTAAATTTATCTTTTCTTTTTATTACACTACTGTTTATAAAAATCGCAACACCCTGATGGAATGGTCTAATCCATATGCAATTTGCAATATTTGCATACAATGGGTCAGAGTATAAATGATTAGATTTTCAGAGTAATTGCTTGAAAGAACACCATGCCTCGACGACGACGAAGAGTACCATATCAACAGCTGACAGACTTTGAAAGAGGACGCATAATTGGTCTGCGTGAAGCGGGATGGTCGTATCGTGACATTGCTGCTCGTGTAGGACGTAGTGCAACGACAATTATGCGTGCATGGAGGCAGTGGAGCGAAGAGAACAGGGCACACCGAAGACCAGGCTCAGGAAGACCCAGCACGACGACACCGCGAGATGACAGACACCTCTATCGCATGTGTGTAGCAGATCGTACAGCCACTTCCACAGTGTTAGCACAACAGTGGGGTGCTACAGTAGGCAGGACAATGTCTGCTAGCACTGTACGACACCGTTTGATTTCCAGAGGATTGATGGCAGAAGTACCATTGTTGCGGATTCCTTTGACTCAAAACCACCGGCGCCTCAGGTTGCAATGGGTCCATCAACACCAACAGTGGCAAGCTGAATGGCAACAAGTTGTGTTTTCGGATGAGTCAAGGTTTAACTTGCAGCACCATGACGGCAGGATACGAGTCAGAAGACATCGTGGCGAGCGCGACCTTCCAGAATGCATCCTGCAGCGTCATTCAGGACAAACGCCAGGGGTGATGGTGTGGGGTGCAATCAGTTACCATGGCCGTTCCCGTCTGATCAGAATCCATGGCAATCTGAACAGTGACCGGTACATCAGGGAAGTTGTGCAACCCGAGGTCATCCCCGTCCTGCAGAACCTTCCAGGCGCTGTATTCCAACAGGACAATGCCCGACCGCATGTGGCCAGAAATGTCCTCGCCTTTTTCCAAGCACATCAGACGCCCTTGTTCCCCTGGCCTGCTCGTTCACCAGACATGTTTCCAATCGAACATGTGTGGGTCAGGGTTGCTCATCGATTGGCTCGTCAGACTCCTGCAGCAGCAACTGTGGATGAACTGTATACCCGTGTAGACAGAGCATGGCAGGACATTCCCCAGGCCCTTATTCAGAGCTTGTTTGACTCAATGCCACGACGTTTAGAGGCTGTAATTACATCCCACGGTGGTTTCACCCGATACTAATGTGACAATAAAACGCATTGTATTGACCTGAAAATCTAATGGTTTCTTTTCTGACCCATGATATGCAAATGCTCCAAATTTAATGCAGATTGGGCTATTCCATCAGGGTGTTGCGATTTTTATAAACAGTAGTGTAGTTGGTCGAGCCTTAGCCGCCTTTGTTCGGATACGCCGGAGCCTTCTCATTATAATAATAATAATAATAATAATAATAATAATAATAATAATAATTTTTTTGTATTTTTTAGCTGTATGTATTTAACTTCTCTTATTTTTATTATTGTTACCCGAAACTGTATCGTATTGTCGGCCCATTAAACTGTGTTGTTCCTGTTAATGATCTTTTTTTTTGTCTCATTTTATAAACAGTGTTATTTTTATGGATCCCTGCCCCTCATTTCGAGTTTGGTGAACTTCCTGAATTCCACACTACATAACTTTACCATCTTCAACAAAATGCAAATTCAAGATCATTGAATTGCTTGCCAAAATCGTAGTGGTTCCCATCCCACGGTTTCCCACAAGGTACACACACGTGTTGTTTTGGATAGAGCCTCCTTTTCACAGCCTCGTTTAATCAGTAGCTATAGAGCTTGCTTTGTTTCATGTCCCCTAAATTGACTGGTATATTAGCCTAATTTTTATGTAATGAGTTGAATTTCAAACACATTTCATTAAAACTATCCTTATTAAACATTTCCTTTATAGTCACAATGGACAGAAAGTTAGCTGATAGACAGAAAACGACCTTGATACGAATTTCTGGGACTCTATTTATATTATTATTTTTTGTGGCCCTGCAATGTATATGAGGTTATGATGAAATTGTAAAAATAATGCTCTTTAAAAATAATAACGACCACTGTAGCAAAATGGATAATTTCACAGAAACCGAAAATAAAGAGAAAAAAATTTGCATATTTGCATTTAATGAAAAATGAAAAGATAAAATTCAATCCGAGGAAAAATCAGCTCTAGGGTGAATTTAGCAGTGGCAGCTCGTCCATAGGCACTGCGGCACCCCCAGTTTCACTTTCGATATCGATAAAATTCAATATAATATCGCTTTTTTTTCTTTAATACTATTCTAATACATGTATATTACATGATCCTTAAGCTAAATGTCACTAGCTATTCCCTAGTTCGTGAAAAAGTTATAGTTTTCTGACGCAGCACCCCCAGAAATTTTAGCTACGAGCCGCCACTGGAATTTAGAGAAACTAAACTAACCTGCTACGAATGGAAAGTTCTCTGTACTCCTTATTGATGAAAAAGAAAAAAAAGAAATAAAATTCCAACCGGTTTCACCTTTTATTCCTGACTTTCGCAAGGATACATACCGGGTGGCGCATAAAAGTTTTTGTCTACTACGACATCATATTTATGCTATAACAGACATTTAATGCATTAGGTTTTCAAAGTGATTTCTATCTGTTGCAATCAGTGTGTAGAGCCTTGAACTGAATTCCGTGGTGATTCTCTGAAGAACGTCATTTACGACTGCACGAATTTCTCTGGAAATGTAATGAGAGGCATCAGTGGGTGAGCTATAGAATGTTCAGAACTGCAATAGAACAGTATACAAAGAAAATCATTTACGGCGTACGATTAAATTACAGTAGACAAAAGCTTTCTAACACCTTTTTTCACGTTTGGCTTCGAAGATTTTAGTTGCTTCCAACACGGCACTCTTGAAGGGGTTGTTAAATCGGTGGACAACGGAGATAACGTCATTCCGGTTGGAGGGCTTATGTCTATTGCCCAGAAGGTGGATGGCATGTCGTAATTTCTTAACTTTCTTTAGGTAAAAAGCGATGTGCTCTTTGTATCTGATGGCGAAATTGCGATAGCGTAAACCGCTGTAATAGCTGTTGCATTGAGTGCAGTCGATTCGGTAAGCACCAGATTACGAGTATATATCAACGGTACGAGGTAAAGACGGACAAAATCAGCCTATCCACAAATTTAAAGAATCAAAAACCATGTTCGTCATTCAAATAAATTCAATTCAAAGGAAAATCGTGTCTGAACACATAAAAATGAATACAAACACTTTTCTTCAACGTCTGAAGACACGACTATACAGTAAGTCGACAATCGAACAGTGAAGTGTACATTTGTTCAGGTGGTAAGTGTACATTTCTTATGATGGTAGTGATTTATACAATAAGTTATAATACACAGATCTAAGTTATATGTAATATACAAGAGCCAATCAAATAAATTACATAAAAGATTAATCCGGTTAACTACAATAATGGGTCAGGATTTTAAGGCGTTTCCAATTGTCATCCAATCAGCAACGTTCGTGGGGCCTTGTTCCGCATTAAATAGCTGATTGGATGTTACTTTTACGTTCTCAACTGATTCTAGGAAGTTCAATAACTTTGGATCCTGAGCAATATGGAGGATCTTGACTAATTTCGGGTCGTTTACAATCTATGACGTCGCTGGCAAAACTTGAAGCTTTTGTATTCCCGTTTTTTTATGCACACAAAATGTTCTTTAACTCTAGTACAAATTTTCCTCCGCGTCTGACTTCGGTAAGAGCCACCACAAGTGGCACATTCAATTCATAAATACCAGATCTTTCTAAGACTGGAATTTTGTCCTTAGCATTTCCTAAATATTTCTTCAAAGAATTCTGACTTCGGTAGGTTAATTTAAAAACCAAAGGACCTTGCGAGCTTATTGATCCCTTTGTTCAACTGTTTATTGTAGGGAAGTACAAATAAATTTGAATGTGTCACTTGTGGTGGCTTTTACTGAGGTCATTTGTTCAGCGTAAAGCTGATATTGTAAAAGTACTTTTTGTGTTGAATCAATTTTACGATTCCATCAACAACGTCTCTTATCATAAAAACCTCCTGGAATTTCTAATTCATGCTGTTCTGGAATGTCAGGTGTGCCATAAATAACCACACTGATGAATGCATCATTCGTGCCATTTAAAATCATTTTGAGGTATAAAAGTCTTCAATTGTTGAGGTATAAAACCAATGCTCACATCAACTGTAAAAAATCGCCAACCAACTTTTGTCTCGATGATATAAGTCCTAAAACGACTTTTTTTAAAAATCAATGGCTTCAGCCTTGCTTTGTAATTTGGAACTCTTAAATTCAACAACTCTTTAGTACAAGGCTATCCGAGGTGTCGTCTTCGGATACCTTAACGCGACAGAAAAATCTGAAACCCACTTAAACTGAGATTTGTAATCAGGGATTAGATGAATTCGACCCTTGAAGAAAACATTTGGGGCTATATTATACAGTTTACGGAATTCAGGTGTATTGAAACGAATCCCTATGTTTGGAGGTAAACTCCAAGGTGACGTTGTGGTCACGTTAAAACAGCACGTTTTTCAAAATGGTCTGTAAAACCAATTCAACTTCGAGCGCAAAATCCGTGAGATATGGTACACCAGATGACAGAGCAATGTTGAATTCGACTTCTTCCTCCAAGAGATCGTCCTTAAAAACTATTTTAAAAGCGTTGTTTACATTAGTAATGCTCTTGAAAAGAGCTGGAAAATGCATTTCCATTAAGCCTATCTCCGATCTCCTGTAAATGTAAAGGATTTTTTTTTCGCCCGTAGGCAGTGTCAATAAAAGTCACGAGTCTTTGTAGTGTTGGCGAATCATATCGAAGCAGCTGCATAAGCTGGGGCATTATCCTACTGGAATTGAAAGAATCGGCCTCCAATGACACCCACAAAAGGATCAAATACTAGTACGATAAATAAGTTCGGAGACTGGCCTTCCTGACGAATACGATGTGTTGTTATCACATGTTACACACAACCACTTCAAAGTAGTCCCCTTCTGCAACCATGCACTTCTGCCAACGCTAGTATACAGTTGCTGAAAACATTCCCGGAACTTTTGGAGAAGATGGTCTTCAGGGCGGCCGTCCCTGCTTCTTGAGCCTCAGATGCACTCTTGAAACTGCGTTCTTTCGAGTTCCTTTTTCGGACGGGAGAACAGGTAAAAATCGCATGGGGCGAGATCAAGTGAGTAGGGAGGATGTGGAAGGTTGACATTCCCATTTTGGCCAGTACAGCCTGCACTATCGGGAGTTCCAAGAAAACACTCTCGCGCGACACATTGCCTCTCACCATACATCGACTGTAACATGTGCAATGTCAATATTTGATGTTCACACGTTGTTCTTCAAACGCCGTTCGTGTTTCCGACGAACAACCACACTTCACTGACATGCACTGTTTAGAAAAACCCTGCACTCCGGAGCTACTTCCTCCTTACCACATTTCGCGTGCCTCGCCACGGTCAAATAGTCCCCTCTACTCCAAGCCTGATTGGAGATAGCACAGATAACTTAGTGATCGTACTGTTATGTTTCGAACATTTTAGATATCCATTCAGTCGTTTGGAAATAAATGCAAAATTGGAAATAAATGCTATCACATTCCCGCCCCCTGCTTGAGAATTTTATACCATGCCCAACCATCTGGTCCATCAAGATTGAATTTTTTCTCATCGCTCCATATACTCTAATTCTGTCTCAGTTTTTAGTCCCAGTAATGTGCTGCTGAGCCCACAGCGTTCTGTTTCAATATGGGATGCATTGAGATGAAACGCACTTCATTTTCTTATGGATGAGATGTACAAAACGGTGTATTGTAGATTTTGATACTGGAATCTGATCTTGAGATATAATACTTCGTCAAGTTGGTGCTGAAATTGCTTAATTCTTTGATGATGGCTTTTTCCTCTTCTTCTGAAGACTTGTGGTCTTCAAGATGATTTTCTGATCCCATATTCAACTTCTACACGTATGAAAGAAGAGACAAAGGCGAAATCTATTGATTTGTCTGGCAAGAACTGCTATTGAATGTTTTTGTCTATATGTGCACAAAAACGAGTTCTTATATAACTAAAAAGATGTTATAACGTATACATCTTATAATAACGTTGTCTTGGTTCATATGTTCCAAGTGTGATAGATAAAATTGAATATTGAATGGGTTGAGTGTGCATTTTTCATTAAAGTGTCCTATCTTTGTGGAAACAGCTGCACAAGCGGTGTAGTTGATGTTTTTTTTGCTATCATTAGAAAGTATTATTTAAATTGCAGAAATAAACTTCATATCCTATCTTTATTTTAAAAACTATAGATCTTGTTTTAAATCTTCCATGTGGTGATTATTGGCATACACTCTCTCTTTGAGATAGTCCCACAGAAAATAGGTCGGGTGAGATTAAAGAAAGCGAGGTGAGCACAAACTTTATGATTTCAACCAGACTATAACATTCTTCTGCCAAGTATGCATAGCTCAGGCACTAGGTTTGTAATCTGTTTCATGTCACTTATTATTCAGCACAAACGGACATGGTGCATTGCTTGGCAATACGCCCATTTCTTCGCGTTATTCCGTATCCTCGGGTAAATGAATTTGAATATAATCTTGTACTTACATTCTAGAAGCACAGGAACAATATTAATGTAGCATAAGTAATAATGCTAAATTTCAACTGATTTGTACAAAAATCTATTCCATTATGAATAGAAACCGCTTAATAATAAAAACAAAAATGGCAGTATAAAGCTCTAGTGAAGATTTGACGTGCTCATTCAAGCAATGCCAGAATTAAGCAACTGCTTAGCTTAAAGACTAATAAAATCAATTAGTAAGAGTAAATGAAGTGTATTTTCTCTAATGAATTAAGTCCATCATATTAAAAAAGTGATTTATTTTTAAAAAAAAAATAAACTTTCAACAGATATATTTTATAAATTACTATTTTGTATCAAACAAAATTTGATAATTACACGTCAGTGATTGGACAAATTGTTGCATCTTGCCTTTAGGCTTCACACATAAAAAATGTTCATAATTCACATTGTCATTTTTATAACTTAGAGAATTATTTTTAATTTTTAGCAATGAATTTTATAAAAAGATTCTTACAAAACAATGTAACAGAATTTAATGACATTAAAAATTATGTCAAGAAGAGTGATATAAATAAAAGAGAAAATTATGATGAGATAACTGGGAACGTTATTTTAAATATCGAATGAAAACTTATAGTAATGAATGAAATGCTGATGATAAATATCTTCTATTTACTCTTCAATAGCTTCGTTTCTTAAATTCTTAAGAGCATAAGGTACATGTCAAATCTTCCTCAAAAACTGTTGATACTAGGGGAAAAAATCAAAGAATAGTTAATACAAAAATATTAATAAAAAACATATCTGTAAAGATAACCAGTAACAAATAAATGACCATGTAGCAAAACATACTTTGTTGATTCTATAAAAATTACAACCACAAATACCCAAAATCGCTAAGCCTTCTGAAGAGTGGGGTAAACATACAAAATGAAAACTCAAAAGAGAAGATAATAATTAAACTAAAGAAACTCTTCAAACATATAATTACAAAGTAGAAAATTGAAGGAAAAGTTCTGCAACCTGGACCAAACCAGGGATCAAGACTTTTGTGGCATTGCTCTTACGCTTTTCAATATTATAAGTTCATAACGTGTTAAATTACCTATTTTGATCTGTTGTAATTCTATATCTAATTGGAATACGTTCTATGTTGATATGACATTTGTGGCTCAACCTGACCTCCTCAACAAAATACCGATTATTTTTACACACGTTGTGAATCACCCTGTATAGGATGCTTAAAAACACTGAGTGGACCAAAACCAACATTTTCTGCTAATGAAATGTGGGTCGGAATTTCTTCCTTGTTTCAACAGACAATTCTGACTTCAAGCAGCAAATTCAAACAGGCATTATTTGGTTAAGCATTATTTTATTCGCTTACTTTATGTTCCCAGGAAAAGAAGTCCAGAAATAAAATGTGCTGTAGCGCCATCAAACAGAAACCACAACTGTTGATTTACAGCCAACGGTACATATAGCAGTTCAGAAAGGGTCTCCTCAAAAACGCCCAAATTGTCATCCGTATAGACGTGTTGACACTAAAGCGCTATTTGAAGCCATGGATGAATAGCACATGTAGATTCGCACACCAATGTAAACTGCAGACCTTAAAAATAGCTTCACGAAAGACGCCTCATTGGTGAACTGAAGGAAAATCAGGCTGGACAGCAGTTACCGGCAAAAATCATTGGCAAAACTCCAAGCGATGGATTGTTCAGTTCCTGTACCTGCTGACGATGGAAAGAATATAGGTAGACATCATGCAGACGCGCCAGACAAGGCAACATTGCATTTAATTGTGAAGACAATAGCACGTGTGCTTGTTGCCGAATTATTTTTGAATTCGCAGGAGAACGTCTTACATCTTAATTTCATGAGTTCGTTTGCTTCGACGTCGGCCTCTATGTTTTAAATGTACCGCTATCTCTGATGTAAGCATGTGTAAGTGCGATGGTGAGGTAAGAACTGATTAGGGAGGCTTTTATGGTACAGATGGGCAGCTGCTCTTGCTTTATAGAAAAGATGTATGTCAGCCATTTCAGCTAATGTAAGACTTTCCACAGTGTACTCGATATTTGTAATCATATCTGATATGGCCAAAAATATGTACAAAATACTGAATTTACCTGCTTGAAAAAAATGGGCTTATGCACTTGGTCAAACCACTGCCAGCTGTAGGAAGCCTATTAAAAATTTCAGAAAACTCTTTCGTGGAAGAAATGAAGAACTGTTGTTGCTTGATATTCAGAGTTGTATATCGAAACAAGGAAGCATTCCCGAACCCCAGTTCATTGACAGAAAATCTTGTTTTGGTCCATTCTGTATACCCAAGATGTTTGGTATAAAATCCTTAACACTTTGTATAATGAGGCATCTTCAGCCTCTTGACGAAACACGAGTCCATTTAAATAAAATACGAGAAAGCTTTAAAGTAAGTGATGTAGCCTATTGTCCCAAATCACGCTGTAAAATGATAAGCTCTGCAAATCTTTTCTTGTGTATTTTGACATTAATCTTGTAAAAGGATATCTGAATAAGCTAATAAAATGAATCTTGTTTTAAATTTCACATTTACATGCCAATAAATTTTTATAAAAACACAGCTAAAGAATGAATGAAAAGGCTTGATAAATGATTCGTCTTCCTGATTGACATTTCATTAAATACGAGGACTGTTAAATAAGGAATGATCATAATTTTTTCTAAGAATTCATCCTCATTTTTGTAATTCCTTCTCAAAGTATCTTCCCATTGGATCCAATCCGCTTGTCCCAGCGATTCTGCCACTCTTGCTGGAAACCATTTTTGGAAACCATTTTTGAATAGGTCCTTCAGCATCGCCTCTGCAGTTTTCACCACTGCTGCTGAGAAGAAAAATGCCTCCTATGAAGGTGTTTCTTCACAGAAGGGTAGAAGTCGAAGGGCTAAATCTGGGTTACAGGGAGAGTGAGGGACACATTTAACATTAATTTTTGTGAGATATTCAGCGACAACATTTGCAATGTGCGGCCGTGCATTATCGTGGTGAAGCATCCAGGTTCTTTCACGGAAATGTGGTCTTTTTCTCGTGATATGGTCTTGCAGAATTTTCAAGACACTTCAGGACGATCCTCTCTCACAATTACAGCGGCGGTGTTATGTTTTCTTCGGTTAGAGCATTAACTAGAGCGCTAGATCTACCTTCTTTTGACCTTGACTGCCTTCCCTCTTTAAACATTTCAAACCATCTGCGAGTTGGGCTATCGGGAAGAACAGACTCTCCGTAGGCCTCCTGTAACCTTGCATAAGCCTCCGCTGAAGATTTGTTGAGACGAAAGCAGAATTTCAGAGCAGCAACTCCATTGTGGTGTACGCAAAACTGAACATGACTGGAGTTGCAGGCGGAAATCGAATGCCACGATCTTGAAATTTGTTCCAGGTGTGAAACATTAAGCTATCAGTTACTGCACAGTGCCGTTTTTGTCGCAAGGAAATTGTCCGTAATAAATGATGATCATTGAACAGCCCTCGTATATTGGCATTGTAAGAATATAGATTATAAGGTGAAAAGACTGAATTCCAGCAGCTTTTAATCTCAATTATTTTACCTACCAAATATAAAAATCTTATTCATTCTGGGTGAGTCAAAAGTCTAATACCCCCCCCCCTTCCATTTTGGATACAAACATAGATATGTAAATTCCGCTAAAGGAAAAGAATAGAAAGTTGAGGGTGATCTTCCTGATAGTATACTCAGAGATTAATTTTAACTATGCAAATTAGGACAAATGCAAATCGTATCTTCTAAACCTTAAGAGATAGACAATGTGATGTGATGTACATCTGCACCATAGCATAATTCTTCACGTAATTTCACTGATGCCATTACATCACCAAGGACGGCCGGTGTTATTCCCTGCATCCATTGTTGAAGATCCTGTTGTGAGATTGATTATGTGGCATAACTTTGTCTTTGAGATCGTGAAAGATTAGGTGAACGCAGTGGTTAATGAACTGATCCTCATCGGCCAATCCATCGATCTTGAAACAACTCACCTAAATGTTCACGTATAAGTTATCCAAAATGTGGTACGTGCCTTCATGCTGGTAGCACATGCACTAGTACGAGGCCAGTGGAAAATTAACCACAAAATCTGCCACTTTGACATTGAGAACGTTATCCCTGTAGAATTCCTTCATAAAAGTATGACCCCAACGTGGAGCCATTGTATAACCCATACAACACATTTATCCTTCACTTCACTTGATATGTTGCACAGTAATGAAGATTGTGCTTACTGACAACTCCTTCTCGAGAAAACTGGGCTTCATCTGACGATAACACTTCATTAGCAAAGTTTAGATTATCATCCAGGTAAAAAAGAAGTCAGTTGCAGAAGGTGGTGAAAGTGATGTAATCAAATTTCAACAGTTCCTGGTGGCAATGTAAGTGATATGGGTGCCAAAGATATGAATGCGGGATCTTGATAACAGTTCGCAGCAATTGCTCTTTAGTGTTCCAGTCGAATACGTTCATATTCTTCTTGATTCAATGCCAAACAATGTTTGCAGTTACCAGAAAGAATGGAGGCCCCACGAAGTACTTAATGTGTTTTGTAGACTGACTTTATTTATAACTTTGGCCATGTACATTTTTTTCTTTTCAAATTTTTTCATTAAACCCAGTTTGATATGAAGTGGAGGCAGCAGGATTTTCTCAATTTCGACTAGATGTTTATTTTCGATATTCATTTGCCCAAGAGTCAGATTTTGGCGATATATCCAGTCCTTTGTGCTGTAGTGTAATTTTTTTTCCGGTATCCCACTCACAAATGAAACGGCAGTACTAGATTATTTGCTCTGCATGCTTGGTTATAACCTTCAAATTTCCACAAACATACCTTTTGTACAGGCCATTTGCAACAACTGCAACTAAGACTGTTATTGTACTCTCCTCGTTAGTTTGTGTCTTTGGTCAATCTTGACAGAGACTAGCTGTATTCAGAAACCGTGTAGAATTATCAGTTTATGTGATGGGATGGATGGCATTGATTAGGATTTCTTTCTTGATAAAATCTAACTGTTGCTTGATAGTTTTGCCTTGCCTCTCCAAAGGAAAGGACCATGTTGAGCATTTCCTCAGCATTTTACTGTGCCCATACAGCATTGATTTGATCCTGTATCTGCTCGAACATGCCTTCTTATACAAAGTGCACTGGAGACAGGTAATTTATGTTAATTTCTGGAACTTTCTAGGTCAGGATATGGATCCTACATGACATAATTTGTATGCCTGGCAAATGGAAAGGGGAACGGAACAAAGAAATAAAAAAAAAACAATCGACAGTTATTTGAGACTTGAACTTAGGATCCTTGGGTTTAGTTGCTTCTGCTTTCCCCAAACACCACTCAACCTTGACTGGAATCCTGCTTTCCCTTTAATGTTGCAGAAGTTGCAATGCAATTTTTCAGCTGATCCTTTGATTGGATTTTGGAAAACATTTTTGTTTTGGTTGAAATTTGATGCTGAACAAATTTGTAATTGCAAATTTTTGTCTCTTTTTTAAAGGTTTAGAAGATACGATTTGTATTTCTCCTAATTTGCATAGTTGAAATCAATCCGAGTGTACCACCAGAATGATCACCCTCAAATTTCCTATTCATTGCCTTTAGTGGAATTTACATATCTATATTTGTATCCAAGATAGGAGGGAATAACAGACTTTTGACTTGCCCAATAATTTGTAAATAAACACGCCAAGAATAAATGAAAAAAAGAGGAGGGGGGAAAGAAATGATATTAGCTTTCAATTTAGGAAGAAAAAGGTCTTGACAACCTTCTATGCTGTGTTGATAAAAAGATTACTAAAAGCTTCCACCTTCTATTGTTTCGGGTATTTTTCTTTTTTTTCTGTAAGTACATGTAAGTATTTGCTTTGCTTTTTTTAAATTAAGGTCAGTAAACATCATTGTGTATAAAATAAATAAGCAATTTGTCTATACAGGCTTTCTGTCCAAAGACAATGTTACATTAAGAAAGAGTCGTTGTATTGTCCTTATCAGTAAATTACCGAATTAAATTATTGTTAAAATACATTAAGAATAATTTTTATAAGATAAAACATTTATTTACAATAGAATTACACTGGCCCACAAAATTGTTGATTTTTCTTGTTCATGGAATAAAAGCGTGTGATTTTGGTAGCATTTTTTTCTGCTGATTACAAATATAATTTTGAAATTTCGCTAGAATGCACAGTTTCTAAGATAAAGCAGTACTGGCCTGTAGAAAAGGTATGTTTGTGGAAATTTGAAGGTTATAACTAAACATGCAGAGCGAATACACCTAGTACTGCTGTTTCATTTGTGAGTGGGATACCGAACAAAATATGTCCACTACAGCACAAAGGACTGGATATATCGCCAAAATTTGACTCCTGGGCAAATGAATCTTGAAAGTAAACATAGCCTAAATTGAGAAAATCCTGCTGCCTCCACTTCATATCAAACTGGGTTTAATGAAAAACTTTGTAAAGGCAATGGACAGGTAGGGCACAGGATTCCAACATCTGAAACAGAAATTTTTCCACATCAGTGACAAAAAAATAAAGGAGGGTTCTTGTCAGCCCTCAAAATCAGGGAGCTAATGGCTGATAATG
Organism: Rhysida immarginata; assembly: GCA_023313115.1. NCBI lineage: Eukaryota > Metazoa > Arthropoda > Chilopoda > Scolopendromorpha > Scolopendridae > Rhysida > Rhysida immarginata. The sequence continues at coordinate 2,911,069 of JAHWFO010043354.1, forward strand.
GGTTTGAAACTGCATTGAACCCAGTGGAAAGCTCTGATGATTGTAGCACACGCGTTTTTGGGAAAGAACAAGGAACCCAAACTTGTTGATGAGCTTCTCAAGCATTTTATGAATTGGGATGTAATATGTCACTAAAGATTCATTTCCTACATTCCTGGACTTTTTTCCTGCCAACCTTGATGTCTGATGAACAACCTACCATGGAGAGGTGGTAGCAGGGAAAATGGACCCTTGCTTGCTGACTACTGCTGGACCCTCCTTTGGGAACTTCCAGATGCCACATACAAAAGAAGGTCCCCAGCAAAAGGGTCTAAAATGCTGAAAGCTGAATGCTTAACTGTTTGCTGCATTTCAAAACATATTTGAAAGTACTTAACAGGAGATACCGGTATTTTTTTTTTTTTTTTTTAACGTAATATGCATATTTTGCAATATAGATGTAGAAATTAGAAATACTTAATATAGCGATTTCTAAAACTTGGTGCGGGAGTGAAAAATTTCGTTTTCGTTTTTATAATCAGCATTAAAAATACTACAAGAAACACCTATTGTGGTACCATGAGCATTTTGGCTGTTGAGCAATGTAATCAGACTTATTGTAGCATTGCTACATCTTTCTTATTAAGATACCTGTTTACATTATTAAAGTGAAGTTCATTTTTTTAGTCTATCAACATTGATTAGATTATTTTGTTAACGTCCATTGATATTATTCGGTTGTTTATAAATTATAATTAGACATTTAATCAATTAATAATCTGATTATTCTGATCACCCAATTGGTTTTTAAGAATATAACATGACAGCACATAGGATGATCCTCTCCTCAAAAAAGATATAAGGGAAAAAAAAAGCGTTCAGAATGTTCTCTACATTTATGTTGTCCAGAATTGCCACCAGCCTGTAATGTAGTTATCATATATGAAGGCTCCACACTACAATCTAACATCACTTGATGAAGAAAATGGGCAATTCATCAGACCATGCCATATTTTTTCAGGGTATGATTACAGATCCAGCTCATTGTAGCTTCAAAGTCATATTTTGCATGATACCTACATGGGTCATCAGTTATTATAGTCAATGCAGGATAAAGTGCACACATTGTGTGATCCAAAATTGTTGCCATGTACATTCCTCTGAGGTGCCATGGTCAGTGATAAGATGATGGAAATCAAAGAGCTATATGGGAACCATTTTTGATACATATAAGCAGCAATCGTATGAATGGGGGAGGCCGTGGCCTGGTGGGCTTTCACTGAACATAACTTCTGTAAAGTTAAGCTACATCAGGCACGACTAGTCACTGGATGGGCGACCATCCGTGATAACCAATCTTCACCCTCCCGGCTGCTGCGACCATCATACAGCAGTCATGAATCCAGGGCCATCCAGGGACTCAACTCGTCGGCCTCTGGCCATACAGACCCTGGATGGACGTATTGGATCCCAATTCATAAGAAAATAAAAATAAATAAAAATAAAAAACTATGGTCATGTCAGGACGGCATTATATATGGGCCGCAAATTTTGCCATGCAAGGGTTCTTTAACATGCAGCCGGCAACGGGACCAAGGCTTTAATTCCCTTTCGAAAGAAGTGCATGGTCTCAGAATTTTCCCCCTGAAAAAATCGTCGTCGTCCTCAGCCGGGATCGAACCTGCGTCCTCAGACATCAGAGGCAATCAGGCAACCACTGAGCCACCAAGGCCGATACAATCATGTGAGAAAAGCCCAATATGTTGCAGTTTTGAAAATGCTGGATCCAGGGTCATCTGGAATCCACATCACGCAATGTTTGAAGTTGCTCAACTCTTTGGTTTTGCCCACTTTTCTCAGCTAAAGCATGCTAAAAGCTGCCTAATTAAATGCCCTTATACTAAAGTCACATTGCCATTCACTTTCAATAAGTAGCTATGGACTGCACTTTTCAAGCTAAACAATACCAGTTTCCTGTGGCATTACTAGTTATTTTTGTTATACATGTTATCTTTTACTAATTATTTTGTATTGCTTTTCTCCATTTTCTTTCTTTTCTATATTCAGTGCTTTGAAAAAATTAAGACAATAAATTTTTAAAACAACATTTTCATGACAAAATTGTATGTCTGCTCAATTGAAATTTTTCTACCACACATGAATTTATTTCAATAAAATAAGAAGCTTGACCATTTTAAAAACTTACTTTCGGAATATTACCTATTTTGATGTACTTAAAATATCAATATGCCTTATATGACAACAAATATAGATGAACTGTCATTGTATTGTAATTATAACATGGAATTCAATGATATCTATACAACTCCTGGATCGCTGACTCAATGGAGAAAACCAGCACGAAGCGTAGCCTAAATTACTTCAAGTAGTCGATTACTTTTGTGGACGATTTTGCCCTTTCCCATAAGATATGAGGTTAAAGTAGACAGTAAAAATAAGTGAAAATCTATAATTTCTATATAGACAGATAACTTTAAATAATGGGATCATAATCGCGTTATTATTGATAAATCACATATAAAATCCAATTATATATATATTATCATTGATGTGTTTTGTAAAAATAAAGAAAAATAATTAAATAAACAGTAAAATTAATAAAAAAATTTAAAGTAGTTAATGAAATGAGTAAAATATGAAATGTCGTCTCGGTGGCCGAGAGCGCTAAGGCGCAGGTCTTGTAGCTATCGTATGGGAAAATCGCGGGGTCAAATCCCGCCAAGGACATGAGTGTTTATCTTTGTGGTTGTCCCTAGGCTTGGTGCAATATCCCCCCGTAGAATCAGTCCCAAGTTTATCATTGGCTTTGTACATCGATAAAATAATTCATTATAATAATAATAATAATAATAATAATAATAATAATAATAATAATAAT
>JAHWFO010043354.1:2913956-2934995 GCA_023313115.1 Rhysida immarginata
ATAATAATAATAATAATAATAATAATAATAATAATAATAATAATAATAATAATAACATAGAAAATAAATATAATAAATTCAATATGAACGGAAAATTAAACTTAAATTTATAATTAAATTATAAATTGACCATTATTTCATAATAAGTGACTAAAATGAAAAGAACACAAGATAGAATTTTAAAAAATGTAAAAGAATAAATACATTAAAAAAAATAATATAAATTAAAATTAATACAAATAATATAAATTAGTTAAAATAAATAAATAAGTAAATAAAATCAATAAAATAGAATAAATCTAAAAATAAATAGACTTGTTAAAAAATTAAGACTGTATTATAATAATTAACCGTAATATAATATGGATTTATTTCATTATAGGATGGTTAGATATTGCGTAGCGTCCACAAAAGTAATCTACTAGTCTTCCTGGTGACTTGAATTTAGGCTACGCGTTTTCTTCACAAGGTTAGCGATCCAGGAGTTGTATAGATATCATTGATGGAATTACATTTGGACCATAATTGAACCATAATTTTTTCAATATTTTCCATCAAAAGAGATAGAATCAATTCCTATCATTATAATTAATTGGGAAAAAAAACAAAACTTGATTCAGCAACATGACCACAAAACTCTAGTTTTGAAATCCCTGATTTTTTTTTTATCTCAAAACTTCCCCCTTCACAGTCTGAATATTTCTTCCCTCCAAGAGACTATAGAAATTTTTTCTTTTACATACTTTAGAAAAATATCTTATAGCTAAAGAAAAAGAGAAAGCATACCTCTTTATTTAATTTCACAGAATCAATTCTGTCTTCTGTACTGCTTGCTTCCTGAACCGTAAAGATTGCATCAGGTTCATTAGGATCATCACAGTAAGAATATAATGCTGCTGGATTTGAATGAGCTATGTCGTCTTCCGTAAATTTCTCAGTCGAAGTCACAACATCAGACATTATAGGAATAGCAGATTCAACTTTGTTTCCACTTTTTACATCTCCATCTGTTTTCACAAAATGTTTAGAAGAATGTTTTTTAATTTCCTCACATTTCGCTAAACACTGATCTTGTGTAGGAACAGTAACAATTCTTTGAAACTTTTTAATCACATCTTTGGTGTCATAATTTACTTTCATACAACATATGTCCTTTGCTACGTTTGTTAATACTGTACTGAGATGTGATCTATGTGATGTTATAGAATGCCGTAAATCATCTTCAGTACTGCATACACCATTTAAAATATTTTTAACTTTAAGGAAAAGACTCTTGAAATCTGCTAACGTACGTCCTATAAAAAGAGAAAAAAAAGTTAAAATTAAATTGTAATCGACAAATTTAAATGTTTACATTTGATAAATGGCAAAAGAAACAGCAGGCCCTCAATTTAACAAAATAATTGAGAAGAAGATTAAAAGAAAATGGTTCCAAATTTTTCATTTAAGGCAGAAACTTTTTGTCCATTAAATTGAAGATTTACTATATACAGACTGTATAATATAGTATATTTTTAATTCAGAAATAAATTTAAAAACACACAACACTAAGAGGATTTACAATACCAAAAATTGAAATTTCCAATATTGAATAATAAGATAATTGAAGAGGTGTTTTCAAATATAATATTTTGTCTATTTGTTACCTCTTAATGAGTAAATTATTTAAAATAAATTCTTGTAAACATTCCATGTAGGAGCTTTAGCTGTGAAGCAGAAATACAATTATTAATGTATTATGAGCAATTGAGCATCAAGAAAAGTGGTCTGGCAATGCATAAAAAAATGAACAGAAAATAAGAGCGTATTCATTCTTGACGAATCGATTGTTATATGACATGTCATTATCTTGGTATTCATTACAGTCACTGTTTTACATGTGAATGTGGCTTGAAGGGGTCCATGAAAAACCCTGAAAAGTTGATACAGCCAAACTAAGACCTTGATGGTCATATTTCTGAAAAAGTTAATGTTTTCAAGTTATCGTGCAAATGATGGATAAACGTACAGACCAAGCGTGCATTCTTATAAATAGCTTTTTGCTAAACCTCCTAATAAAGGATTTACTCACCAAAGATCTTTTCTTGGTATGCAATCTTATATATAAAAAAAAGATTTGGCGTTTGTTTGTTAGTATGTTAGTTTGTTTGACAATGCTCTTTACTCTGTCTTATCACCAACAATATGTAAGGACCAACAAAATGCCGATGGATAAACAAAGCAGTCTGTTCTATATATAAAAAAGGGACTTGGATTTGTTTGTTTGTGCCAACAATCGGCCAGTCGTGTTTGCATCATGGTCTAGAATACAATGTCTGAAAGCTCTATTGTTAAAAAGTGGTTAATGACAAAAATGAGAGCACATTGTATAAAATTTGCTGTGCTTTAAGGCCGTGTACCAAACTCCTCAAAAATGGACGGTCACTTCGTTCAACATTATGTAAGAATCACAGTCTAGATCGAGATGCACGGCCGTAAATCATAGCAAATTTCGTATGTGCTCTCAATGCTACCATGCGCCGCCACTGAGCTTTTTTGTCATTAACCGTTTTTTAACAATGGAGCTGTCAGACCATTGTTCTAGACTGTGGTTTGCATCAAGAATCGACTGTGGTTTGTATGTTGTGTCAACAATGGTTTCAAGTGGAATAAATAAATAAATAAATAAATAAATAAATAAATAAATAAATAAATAAATAAAATCAAGCAACATTCTAAGAAGGAGCTTTAGCTTTGACAAAGCGACCATCATGTGCACATGCTCATGTCAACAATGATTAAAAGATAAACAGAAAGTAACAATCTCCTCATTCTTGGCGAATCGATTGTTATATGACATGCTATTATCTTGGCATTCTTTACAGTCAATGTTTTAAGATGTGTGTGCAATCTACTTGAAGGGATCCACGAAAAGCTTGAAAAGTTGATATAGCCATGCTAAGACCTTAATGCAGAAATTTAAAAAGCTAATCCGTTTACAAGTTATCATGCAACCAGCAGCCGGCTGGATAAACGTACAGAACAAGCGTGCATACTTATAAGTAGTTTTTTACTAAAGCTCCTAATAAATAAAAGTCCAAATGAAATAAATAAAAATCATTATTATTTCTTTATTATTATTATTATTATTATTATTATTATTATTATTATTAACAAAATGTGATATTTTTGGCAGTTTCGATTTTCATGATATTAAATGTACACAGAAAGGTTATGCTTTTAGACAATCACTTAAATGGAGGACTAATTTAAGTGAAATTTATCCAATTGCTAAGATCATAAAAAATTATATAGATAATTTTGGTGGTATTAATCTTGATAATTTAAACGATAAACATTTATATTTGTTTGACTGAAGTTTTGTTTACTTATTTTTTTCTTTCCCTGTATTGTTTGTTGTGTTGTTGTCTGCGTGAGTTACTTTTTTTCCCCCCGCATTGTATGTTATTTCCCTGTTTTGCTATTTTTTTTTTCTTTAGGTCGACTGAAGCTATTTTGCTGGTCTTATTTTTTTTTTCTCTTTGTAGTTTCTTTTTATGTGTCTTTCATTAACCCTGTTTTGGGCTTAGCCTGTTGGGGGGCAACTTGGGGCTCTTCCCTCCGGATTGGCTGGTCGGTATCCCCTGTTGTTGTCACATTATTATTAAATTATTATTATTATTATTATTATTATTATTATTATTATTATTCTACTTTCTTTTCTTCTCCGACTTAACCTAGCATTTTGGCCTGATTTTCCTTTGTTTTATATACGTGTATTATCTTTTACTTTTTGTTTACTTTTTATGTATCATTAACCCTGTTTTGGGCTTCGGCCTATTGGGGGACAACATAGGATTTCACCCTCCGGTTTATCTGGCGGACTGTTCCCTGCTGTTGTTACACTATTATTATTATTATTATTATTATTATTATTATTATTATTATTAAAGTCTGAGGAGACAGATTAAAAGACAAATATCTAGGGGATGTAACTGTTCAAGCTTTTGTGAAAGTTTTTCAAATCGGACAAGCTTTTGCCTACTGAGCCATCAATTGGAGAAACTTATTATCCAAATGGATTTTGTAATAAGCTTACAGTGTTTTATAATTTATAATGTTAGGGAACTTTTAATGTTTATCCAATCTTATTAGAGAACTGTTGGAGAGAGTCATCCATTGGGAACATTTTAAAAGGATTCTTTTTGGCTTTTAATAAGATTTTTTACTGTATTAATTCTAAGCCTTTTTCATTTGTTCGTTTTTTCCTGTATATTCTTGTTTAAATATTGGACGGATATAGGAGAGAAGGACGAGACACAACTTCAGAATAATTCTCTAATATCCTCTTTGCTTTTAGAGAATTATCCTTTCTGTTTTGATAGTCTCTATCCAAAACATCAGCTTTTTATTTTGATTTATTTACTTTTATTTTTTAATTAATAACTATTATTTATTGTTTAAATATTGCAAATCTTCATCAAATAACCAGCCCGAGCAACACTGGGAATATCAGCTAGCATAACTATAATGATGGTGATGATACTAATGAGAAAGAGATGTAACATTTTCAGGTACTTACTGAACCCATCTCAGGCTTTTATATTTTTCTTTGTGATGAATAGAAATATCTCTTCAATTATCTTAATTTCATAGAAAAATTTTATTCCACCCAATTACAAGGTTTTTTGTTAATATTTTTTAACATTTTGACAAAGAAGAAACATTCATACAGATACACATACACATATTACGAAATGGTTAAAACAACTGCTTTTTCATTTTTTGGACTGATTGAACAGATACGGACAGTTCTTAGGTTACTTAAGTGAGTGATAAATAGGCATAATGCGTATTTTATGTAAGTTGCATAACACTACGATAACCCAACCTACCTCAGATTATAGGGTTACCTATCTAAAAATATTCAATAATTAGTCTAGTCTTTAAATTTCTTCTAGCTTAATTTTAATTGTTCACAAACTTTCTTTTAGCCTTTCTACTCATTGTTACAAAAATAAAAGCGAAATAGAAACTGAATTTATTTTTTAGATCAGCGACAGGTCCCAAAAAACTGATGCCATGACTTTTGCCTTCTTTGGAGGGGAGAGTTTCTGTATTTCTACTGTTTGGACTGTTCTTTTGTCTCTGGAACATAGAGGTGAATCCACATTTCACATGTTTCCTCAAAAATTCAGTTTGATTTTTCTTGAAATGCTCCAAACGAACATCTGAAATTTGATACCAAACTCACATCTGCTCCAGTCTCAAAAAATGCAACATCCATGTCATGGAGACCTTAAGACAAACCAAAATCTTGACTTAAAATATGGTGCACCCATTCAGTTGAGATGCTAAAAGTCTCAGCAAGTTCACACACTTTGATTCAGCGATTTCTGCAATACTAAATCACGGATTTCATCAATCATTTCCTCAGATGTTGCTGTTAGACAAACATCTACTGTGTGAATGTTTAAAAAGAGCTGCCCATGTTTTAATTTGAAAACAAAGGAGCACATTCTCATAAAGTGCCATTTATGTTGGCTAATCTTGGTTCCCCAACATCAAATACACTCCTACCCCACCCGTAACTCCCTCCCTTTCAGAACTGCTCTCACATAAAATAACTTATCAGCACCGTTGTGTTTCTTACAATGGAGTTAGATGGTAGTCTCTTCTCCCTGATACCCTTCGCTCTCCCATGTCTTTCTCTACCTTTAAGAAAGAAGTGAAAAAATATATCTATTGTAACACACATATCATCAGACCTTTCTAAACCTTGTTAGATAACGTTCGACTTTTATTTTTATCGTTTATGCTCTGTTTAGTGCGTATTTTACAATATTACCTTATTCGTTGATCTGTCGTCATTTATTGAAAAAAAAAATGAAAAACGGTCTATGGTATGATATTAGATGATATAAAAGTTAAGTTCATTTTATAATTTATTACTGTATTATAATTTTTTTTTATTTCGAACTTTAGTACAACTTTTACAAAATGATATTACTGTAGAGCATGAATCTGTGTATATTTATAGTAAATTTTATACCCGTAAAGCGTGATATACACTCACACTCATTTATTATTCCTAATTAGTGCAGATTCTCTCTTTCAATGTATAAAAAAAAAAACATAATAAAAACAATCCCATGTATAGTTGGTACGCTTTTTCTGTATATTCCCTCTTGGGGATCTAACATGTCGGCCTTCAGCCATACAGGCCACGATTGGGAAACTTTTTTTTTATGTCCTTATAAATAATATATACCCTATTTGGTTAAATATCACTGTCCTACAAATTTTGAAAAGTTGAATGCTATGATGCAAAGAATAGGATTTCTTTATGTTTTTGGGGTCACTGAACACGAAAATGATACTTAAATTTATTGGTTAGCTCTTGTTTTCAAAACAGTAGCACTTATTACATGTAGGTTACAATAAAACATGAATACATGTAATTTGAATATGAACAATGCAAATAAAGTGCTAAAATATGAACAATATATTTTAAACATTTAAGCACTTCTGTACAGATTGTTGAAGATAACTGTGTTGCAGGGAGGGCAGTATAACAGGAAGCCTACCTGCTCGATTGCAGGGGCTGGCTCGATATCAAATGGTAATTGGATAATTTTATCAAAAACATGACAGTTTTGACTGTGGAAACTGCTGGCTGCTGCAGGCCACCTTCATCTCCCTCCATTCTGCCAATCGACCGAGCCGGCCCCTGCAATGGAGTGGGTAGGCTTCCCGGTATACTGCCCTGTAGTTATTTGCAACACCCTTTACACATCAGTAATACAACCACTGTTGTCCATCACTTCATAAGAACTGAAGACCCTCCACCACCACTGATCACATGATGAACATGCGAGAAGACACACAGACAACAGCCAATAAAGGAATTTCAGGGCAGAATGTAGTGCGAAAGCTCGAGTCATTGAATGGGGATCACATTATACAAAAAGGTAAAATTTATACAAGAGATTGCAATATAATAGAATACTTATGGTAGTTGTTTATATGCACAACAGAATTAGAAAATAAACGAGGTGTGATCAAAAGTTCCAAGACTGGTTGCGCATTTTGCCAACAAATGGCAGCACAAGTCCACAAATACAGTAAATTATAGCCCTAACATTCATAAACCAGCTTTTAAAAAGATTTTGTTTCATGTGGATTGGGACTGAGAAAATATTGCTTTTGTGGCCACATCTATGAGGTTGTCTGCGATTTTATCATGGGCATTAAATTTGAGAATGAGCAAATTTGAGCAACGAGCAATCTAAGGGAGGATGTTTGGTGAAAGCGACCAGATCTGTGGTGTGAAAAAATAACGGGTGCTCCACCAGGACAATGCACCCTTTCATCGAGGTCTCCTCAAACGCAAGTTTCTTGTAAAAAAAAAACAAAAAAACAATATGATTTCACTTCCACACCCACCCTACTCGCCAGATTTGGCTCCTATAGAATTTGCCCTCTTTCCGAAAATGAAGATCCAGTTTAAAGGCCGCCATTTTGATATGACTGAGCAGATCCAGTGAGAATCGAAGAAGATGTTTGACTCGTTTCAACCAACAGACTTCCAGAACATTTCTGAAGTGGCAGGAATGTATGGCTTTGCAAGGGGTGTAAATGTATTTAAATGAACCAGTCCTGGAACTTTTTGATCGCACCTCATATATAAGAGTAGTGCCACTGGCTCATTAACCGCCATATTTACTCCTCCTCAACATGTGAAGAATTTGTGGCAAAATCGAACAAAATCTAAAATCTTCAAAAATCTGTGGTGTACTAAGTGATTTTGGTAATTATTATATTAGTAATTTTTAATTAACTTTTTCTTGACACAATACCACTTTGGAGACTCTCAATTTAGGTTATATGGTCTTGATTCTAGATAGTGCAAAAGGTATCTATAGTATTTTTCATAAAAGAAGACCAACGAAAGGAACCAACCGGAATTGGCTGCTTATCACTTAGTTATTCCCTTCATTGCTCCACGCTCTCCCGCTTCAGAGCTACACACATTTCAATAAATTTTCCTTTATATAGAGTAGATTAAACTCTTTTTAATTTGTTTACTTAAAAATATCGCGATGTGGAAGTTTACAAACAATCAGCATTAAAACATTAAAAATTAGCTCTCTCTAACATCAGAAGAAAGTAATGAATCAACACTACTTGCATCTGATTGGTTTCTATTCTAACCCAAACAAAGATCAACAGTCTTTTTTTATGAAAAATACTATAAACAGGTATGCATGCAAAAATCAACAAATGTTTGAAGAATAATCCATTGCATTCAGTGGCTATTTTACTCTGTGTTAATAGGATTCCTTTTTTCCAGCTATGTCATACTGATAATCTAAATTTTATTTTTGAAATATAAAATCTGAATTTACATATTTACTTTGCAAATTAATATTATAATTTTAGAAAACATTAAAATAATTACATATTCCTTTGTATGCATGTTGTATTTGTGTTAAATATGCCAGAGCTCTCATTATAACCAGATCCATTCATTCTTATTATATTCAGTATCATTTTGTCTTGATTTAATCACTAATTATTCTTAAACAATATTGGTCCTTAAAATTCATTAATGATTAATATTTGAATACACTTACTTGATGTCTGCCGATGATCAGCAAACCGTCTAATTTTAAAATTATGCTTCAAAGGTACAGATGACTTCTTTTCCAGTAACTTCTTAACGTCACTTTTGTGCGCAAAATAGCGAAGCAAATTATTGCGAAACCTGGAATAGGCCTCATTGCACTGAATATTTTTTCTACAATATGAGAGTTTATAAGAAGCACAAGTTGGTGCAAGTTTTTGCTTAGATCGTTTTCCAACAAGAGTTCGTTTAGATTTTCTTTTAAGATTGATATTTTTTGAAACTTTAACAGGTTTTTTAAAAGAGTTTTGCTTTAGTTTTGTACATTTTCTATAGGGAGTGGGCTCATTTTGATGAGCAGAGTTCTTTTTTACAGATTTTGTAAGTTTATGGCAGGAGCGAACTCCACTGTTTGTCACAGTTCCTTTACGATTTCCTACTTTCTCAGGTACACATTCTTGAGGAGAGATTCCGGCTTGATGAGCTATAAAACTGGCTAGTTGATCAACTTTCTCAGGAGGAGAATTGATTATGCTTAAAGTATTTGAATATATTTTATCACTTTTTTCAACTTCACTTGAAAAATCAGATAAATCAATTGCAATCCCTGACTGATTTTTTCTTGCAATCCTTAAGGTATCATTTGCTGAATCAGAGATAAGACTGACACCTGATGTATTTTCACAAACACTGACATTTTTGGATTTAAGTGGAAAGCTACCAGTTTTCAGTGGAAAGGATAAGGGTTTATTTCTAGAATTTCTTTTTGAAGATGATACCGAATCAGATTCTAATCCTTTTTGTAACCCTAACATATTCATAATATAATTGGCATCTGAGGCAGATGTCGATTGTTTGGCTTGATCATTGAAAGAGAGACAATCCACTTTGTCACTCACCATTTGTGTTAACTTTTCCTCCATATCAGAACTAACATTATGGACCACTTTATCAACATCTGAATTTGGTGCACAAAGTTTATTTAGCATTACGAAACAGCGTTTGGCTAAAGAATCATGAGTAGGCTCATTCTTATATAAATGATCTTCAGCAGAAACTGATTTGTTTTCTGTAATTTTTGATATAATATGCATTATTCTTTCATACAAAATATGCTTTTCAAGGGCTACTTTGTCTTTGAAATCCTGTTTCATTCCCTTATCTGAAGATTTATATGGGATCTGACATAAAGTGCTCAAAAGCTTGTCAAGCAGTAGAAGAAATCGTTTTGTTTCAGACTTCACAGAACATGTTATGTATTTATCTGATAAAGAATAGTCATTATCATCTGTTACAGACAACCGTGATAATTTTTCATTATGTTTTTCAAATGGTTTTACTACTGGTCTTTCAGAGGAACCCTTACCAAACACTAATGAAAATGCATCAAAAAATTTATTATTTTCATCAATCAAAGTTTGGCTAGTATAACATGGAGGTGCTTCATTTCTAGGTGAATCATGCTCCACAGGTGTTGTGGTATCTTCGCTGCAAGACTTCAATTTCTTTTTTATTGGAGATGAATCTAAATTTTCACTTACTTCTGAACATGACCGTTTAACATTGCGTGCATTGGGATTTTTTTGTAATTGGTTTTTCTTACAATTATGATTTCTGTCAGCATCTTGTATTAAACAGTCACTTGATTTTTTGATAACAGCAGGATTAATTGCAATATTAGCTATTTTAGTCATGATGCCCTCAGTAAATTTTGTAACTTCTTTGATATCATCATTTAATTCGTTTGATTCATTTCCACTGCTTATTTCGTTAAAAATAGTAGTAAAAGAGGACAGTTTTTGAAATCCAGCCTGATTATTAACATCGATCACTTCTGTAGATTTTTCCGTTTCATTATTTCCATAAGTCATACCATTTTCACTAACTTGGGACTTTTTCTCAGGAAAATCACCGTTGATGAGTTTGAGGGCATTTTGAAAATTAACGAGAGCTTCGTTAGTTATAAAATCTAATTTGCTAGAGCACAAAGCAGTTGTTATTGGCATAGATGCTTCTTTAACCTGCCGACTATATTTCATCTTGCTGATTCGTGGATCATACATTGTATTTGCACTCTCTAAAGGAATTATTTTTGTAGGTTTATTCAAATTCTTCACACCTTGAATAATTAAAAATTAATGACATTAAATATTAAAACAACATATATATTTTTGTACATAAAACTAAAAATATTATTTAATTGAAATACCTAATTTGCTCGATACCAAAGTATCCCAACCACTCTCACTCGCAATCCCATGAATTTCTGCTGGAGGATCTGAACAATCAATGTGGCTTGAAATATTTGGTATAGGATTCCTTTCTTCTATACATGATACTTGTTTGATATTGCTAATGCCAAAGCATAAAAAATAAATTTATGAATATAAAGGACCATTATAAAGTACTGAATTTCAAATTTTTTTAAAAATTCACATAAAGTTCAACCAAATTAAAGCCAGGGACATTTGTTACTGTTTTCAATTTTATACTAACATAAGATAACTCAATCTTGAAGATTACTAATGATATTCAAGGCAAAAGTCTAAAACAAAAAGAGTTAATCTATTACTGTACTGATTTCAAAATAAGCCAACCCATAATGTTGATAAAGCTTTGACTGATAAAATTTTGTCAAGCTTACAAACGGCAAACTTCTGATGGAAAGAATATCCATGATTTTGGAAAAAGAAAACTGATGTACTATGACATGTCCCTGTAAACGAATGGATATCTGCAGAGGCTCAGTGATAAGAGCAACTACACAGATACACTATAGCCCCAGTACCCCTCCCCTCCCCGCTTAATCTGCCACTGAGAGCAACATAGCGTAACATAGTCACAAAGTTGTCAGTTACATATTAAAGAGTTTCTTTTTCAATGCTTGTAAATGGACCTTTTGAGGCTAATAAGGTCTGTCGGCTTCTTGTAAACCAAATCTTTCATATGACCCCAAAGATAAAATTAATAGAAAGATAGAAGTTATTCAAGTCAAATGTTGTAAGTTAACCCTTTAATGCCTAACGTGATCAAATGATCACACTCTACACTTGCATAAACAAACTCAGCCACATCAAAGTATTCTTTAAAATTATGTGCCCTTTTGGGATTGGTTGCACATAAAAGCAGTGTTTATGTTTTGAGTTGTACATGAGAGTTTCAATTTTTGAGGACCATGGAAAAAACATTAATAGTTTCTTCAATATATTGAAAAAGTAGCAACTTTATATCTGAAGTAAATAGACTTTTGTCTTATCAAATTTTTGATTTGAAAATTATACATGTAGTATACATTATAAAATGGTACTGTTTTACTGATAAAGCAATAAAGAAGTGAAAAATTTTAAAATTTGATGACAATCTGCTATAACAAACTTAGTGTGTTCATATGATCACACTACGCACATATGATATCAGAAATATTACTTTAACTTTTCATACAGAGATTTGACTTTGTGAGGATCTATTGATATATGTATAATGGAAGTGAATAATGATTTAGCAATTGAAAACTTTCTCTTAAACCACCTGAAGCTAATAAAAATTCTGATGAAGCTTCTTTAAATGTAAATGAGGGTGGGTTAGTTCATAACTTGAATGGCCGGCAATTGCGAACTGAAGCAGAAATAGTACTGACAAATGAAAATTCAAAGAAGAATTGGGTGGTTATTGATGTTTGATAAGATGAAACAAGAAAATATCAAAAAAACTACTACAAGAAAAGCAAAACTTATTCTTGTAAAAGAAATAATCTTCCAGATTCTCTGTAAAGTTTGCTAGAATCTGATTATTCCATTTATGCAAATGTATCTCCCATCCAAATATGACAAAATTTTTTAGGCCAAGCAATTATATTTCTAATTATAGATGAATCATCAATATATACATGCAGAATGAAGGTAAAGATTCAGAATTAGTCCAGAAGAATTATATGTACTTTTTGCCCTATGTAAATATTTGGTTATAATTTAGTTCAAAGCAAACGTTCAGAATCACTCCTGATCTGAGAAATTAATTAGGAGTAAATGCTATAAGAAGGGATATGTTGTTACATATCAGCAAATTTATACACATATTGAAGCCACAAAAATGTGATTAAATATTCTGACAAAAGTCATTTGATATTCACAACATACTGCAAACAGCCATAAACATTCCTTCAGAATCTGGAAATTCTTCAACTTCAAAATATAGTACATGTATTATTTCATCTAGAAGATGTGATGATATAAGTTTAGATGGTAAACTTCATTTAAGTTTCATCAAGCAATAAAAAGCGATATGATTCCCTAACTGCTCCAAAACAGTACAAACGCAATGCAAAATATGTAATATAGGATTTTTGTATACAAAACAGTATTTATTTTTATTTATATTGTTTTTTTTATTAGTAATGGTTGTTGTATGTTAGTATATGTTCAAAATATTTTGTCAATATTTAAAGGGAAAAAAAAATTTAAATAAAGTTTGCCATTATTTCATCAATGGTCAGGTTGCATCATTTTTGCTCTCAGAAGTGCCTACCATGATCATATGATCACGCAATATAATAATGAATAATTAATAAACAATCGGTTTAATGACGGTTATTTTCATTCATTTAGACATAACTGAACATGAATATATGTGTTTTTAAATAAATTAAAAAAAAAAAATTAATTCTGGCATTAAAGGGTTAATTAAAACTCACCCTGTATATATTTTTACAAAAGGATCTAATTAAAAAAAGTTTTGTACTATTCTAGCAATAACTAAGTCTTCAAGGTGTTTTTCATGGCAATCAGTGATGAACCAATGCTCGAGAGTTTTCAATGTGCTTTGACCTAAGTTTTGCTTTTCCAGTGTAATGATCGCTGCTCCTTCTTGTGTGAGGCATCATTGTGGTTTTTTAACATTTAATGGATACCAGTCAAGGATGGATCAGTTTTTGATCAGTTCTTGTGATCAGTCCTTATTAAATACCGTATTGGCCTCATTGTAAGCCACACCCCTATTTTAGTGTGAGCAAATTTGAAAAAAGTTATTTTAAATGCGGCTTTTATAATCGGGTCAATACGGTTTTGTTCCATGCTTCTGTGGGTAGTTTGTAATCCTTGGATAGCCTTTAACAGGTGTTAATTAAGCAAAAACTGTGGAATGGATCAACCAAAATCGGAGGGAACCTCTAATCCACAAGGAGATTTGAAATACCGGATACGTATTTCAGTGCCAAAATACGTATGCAGTATTTCAAATCTCCTTGTGGATTAGAGGTTCCCTCCAATTTTGGTTGAACAGATGGGTAGACCACAATTACCACTAAGTATTCCTGGACATACCGATGGTTGTCAATATTATTGGCATGACTTAAGAAGAGAATACCAGTTTTTTTCCTCAAAGCAGGTTGGTGGAGGAGGTTCTGTTATGGTCTGGGGTGGTTTTTTTATGGTGGTAAAACCAATTTGCTAGTTGTCAAGGCAGTACCCAGGATTTTATTTCAGGGGGTGGGGGTGGGGTAATTCTGCTAAAGGGAAGGGGGTGTCCACCAAGCAACAGAATTAGTTGGCAAGGTTGGCAATTTCGGGAGGGCTGCCCCCACTTCCCTCCAGTGGCCCTGCCAGTTGTCCACAGCCCCATGGATGCCACTAACAAGGGAAGTAAACAAACATGTACCACACAGATTCAAACCAAACATAAATATTTTACTCATCTAAAGCTACTATTGATGCTTGCAAAATAAGAAAATGCTAAACTTTATTTCTTTCGAAATAAACCAAGAAAACGAAAAAATTTGTGCACATACATGTATAGCCATACAAAGACTCCATTGTTAAAATGGTGGATATGTGTATTAATGCGCTTTCAACTTCCTTCTTCCACTACACAACAATACGCATGAACCCACTTCATCTGAAAGCAACACTATTGGCTCCAAGACATGCTTGCATGCAAAAAAAAGTGCATCTTACTATTAAGTGTACGTCCCTTCTAAGTATCAACACCTACTTCAAGTTCACCTTCTTCCATACATGCAACGTAATCTCACAGCATTATGATCTGATCTGCCAGCATGACAACAAAAACATGACTGGGGAACCAGAGTATCACAAATTTAGATTACCCAGCAAGCAGTCCCAATTTAAACCCCTTAGAAAATCTATGGGGTGATCTTCAGAGGCAAGTTTATGCCAATGGTGGTAAGCAATACAATTCATTTGCTGAAAACAGGAAAATTTGGCAAAAAGTGTGCACGAAACTGGAAATCCACACATTTTGGTGGTTAGCAGTTTTCAGAAAATGTTTATCTCCATTATTTATTCCTTTATTATTGCTTAAACATTATTTGGTTACCCATTTCTTAATTAATCTTGATATTTTGTAAATAATAGTGAATAAACATGAACAAAGAAGCCACTTTGGTGGTGTTTCTAATTTTTTTACTTTACTTTTAAGTGTCTTGACATATCTAATGTTAATTTTAGAAATATGCCTTCTTATGAAAGTTTCTAGGTTAGAGGGGTTTGAGTGTAATAATACAGGTTGAGAAATCTTTTGAAATATCAAAAAATGTAACTTACAATCCCGTTAGTATTCTAATATTTGAAAATTAAATTAAATTTCATAGCTCGTCTAATAAATACTGGATTGAATAAAATACATTCATTAGAACTTAATGCTTTAAAAGAAATCTCATCAATGAATACGAACCTGGAATTTTCCAAAGAAGTGGAAACATTGGAAGAAACACTGGAATCAACTTCAGGTTTCAATGGCTCTTCCTGAAAAATTCAAATTGCATGTTGACATTACAAATAAACCTCAAATTTAAAAGAAATTAAAAAAAATTCAACTTGTCATTAAATTTTATTTTTATGCAGAACAATGAAAAAGACCTAAGATCCACTTGATAACAAGAGCTTGAAAATTATTGGCATAGATGTACATTTCAGTCATTAGGGAGCATTCATAAACCATGTGGTTCCATTTGGCCTCTTTTGACCCTCCCCCCCATGTAGCCTAAAGTGGCTTTTGCCTTGATCCCCCACCTCCCCAAGTGGAAATAGTTTTTTCGCCAATGTACTGGCTGCAGAACGGAATAAATTTCCACCAGCCACTTATCAAAACCTAGTGGAAAGCCTTCCAGAAGAGTGGAGACTGCTATTGCTGCGAAAGGCAGACTTGTTGGATATTAATTTATGAAATAAAACATTCTTTTCTTTCCTAATACATATGTCCGGATACTTTTGTCCAAGTAGGGTATATTTTGAAGTCTTCTTCAGTGGTCTGAGACAAAAGGGAAAACTTAAAGTAAGAATTATATAATCTATATAACTTAAAGGGGGCAGGAAGACAACCTTTAATAATTTCATAAAATTTAAAACTACTTATGCCCATTCTGAGAAACACTGAAAAATGAGAAAAATTATTGCTGGTCACATTGAAGAGAGAGAATATATAATAATGTGAAAGAAATAGCTTGAAATCACAGATGTACCTCAGAAAGTTCTATCACCTTTAATAATTTTTGTTTAAACTCTTTTAATAAAAAATATTTAAGGTAACTAGTTCAGTCCCATTCAGAAAAATAAATTCTCTGTTTATTTGAATTTACCCACCGTCCACCTGCAATAAATTATTTCTCCAATGAATTTGTGTATTCAAATATTGAGAATCATTTAACAAACAGGTATTATTTATTAGACTTTAAACAATACTGTCAATATGTTTTTTTTAATATTGTCTTCAATTCAAAGTAAATAATGAACAAATTATTGTCGAGCTAGGTCATTGTTGCGTGAGAGAGCGAAGGCCTCCGCAATGAAACTGAATACATTGTTACATCACATAGACAGTGCATTGTTATTCGTATTTCTACCAATAATAAGCCCTTAATTTGCACTATCTATGATGATGTAACAATGCATTCAGTTTCATCGTGGAGGCCTTCTCTATTGGTGGTCACGATTGTTGCCACACACAGGAGAGAAAAGAAGAGGGGGGGGGGGGGAGATGAAATTTTTTAAAATTATATAATTAATTATTTATTGCTTTGAAATAATACAGATGGATATTAATAATTCATAGTATAATTGGCAGTCAATCTGCATTTTTATCTCATATTTAATAATAGAAAGTATCTATTTAGAAGGGCATAACCATAATAATTGCTTTTAAGACCTATTTTTTCCTCGATTATTATACTTACAAGGAGTTATTTCCAAGAGGAAGTTTGTCTCCACCATTTGAATACAATCAGGCAAAAATTTTACATTTTGTTTGAAATTCTAAATGGGAAATAGCTACTACTATTTAATTAGTAAAAAACACAACATATAAGTTTCCCCCGAAAATCTTATGAATAAGAGAAGTGCTTTAGCTCCTCCAGATTCAGTTCTAAGTTGTGTGTTTGATACCGTTATAAGAAAAATTTTATTGCTCATAATAATTATAGCATTTATTCAAAAGATCCAAGAGTTGAGTCTCATCAACTATTAATAGAATGATAATATTTTCAGACTTTTATTTTCCTAAATTACTTTATAAAGTATGGCCCTTTTCTAAGCAAAGGGAAAAAATTTACAACCACTATTCTGTAAATTTCCAACCAATGGATATTTCCAAGCTGGAATACCAACATTTCGCTACAAGACAATTCACGACAGGCAATTCGGCCCTACAACAATTAATGAGACATTGTAAGATTCTAAAATGTTTAAATGATTTAACATTTGCTTTTTTGATTGCATAATTGAAGTTGAAAAAAGATCTTTTCATTGTTTAATACAAAATAATGCATGATTTTAGGATTTCTTCTGTAAATAGACTAATGATAGAATAAAATGACTTTACATTCGCGTTTTTTATGTTAAAATATGCAGGGTTTGCTGCATAAATTTATGATTAAATTTGTGGCACATTCTTTAAATTTTAAGCTGTGATTCTCGCAAATTCTTCAGAACGAGCTGTGTTTGTCGCGAATTGTCTTGTAACGAAATGTCGGTATCCCTTCCAGGCTTCGATAGGCTTCACTGCAGAAATTCGGGGGGGGGGGGCGTAAAACCAAATTTTGTGATCGTTTCTCAACGAAATTCTATTGTTATTGCAATCAAAATCTAATCACAAACGTTTTGGCTGGAAAATAGCAGAAAAATAACTAAATAAATGGGTAAACTATTATTTCAAGTTTACTCGATCTATGGTAATTTATGCAGCGTTCTTAAAGTTTATTTGAATTTCAGCAGAAGCTTAAAAGGTAGTCAAAATGAGATAAAATTAAAATAGAATTTTGTGATCGTTCCTCTTTTAACAAGATCTTGAAAATAAACATTTTTATGAAATTTGAATAACGGAATGCATTTATTCTTACATATAAATGAAATTAACAAACTGAAAATTTTTTGGTCAACCAAATCAACACCTTCTAGAGAGAAGGCCTGCGTGCAGAAACGTCATACATTGTTACATCATCATAAAAATGACATACATATCCTCAGATGGCAACTAATGTGAAACAAGTGGCTCGAAATTGCCGATGTACATCAAAGAGCGTGTTCGTTGATCTGTCACTTTAAATGATTTGTTGAAAATATTAACACTAACTTTTAATAAATAATATTAAAAACTTGAAGTAAATTAGCTATTCATTCCTTTGAAATAATACGGATTAAATTCTTATAAAGATCGGTGGCTTTTTACCCCTTACTTAATAAAAAGCCCATATCTGTTTAGAAGGGTATGACCAGAATAAGAGCTTTTACGGGCTATTGTTTCTCGTTTATTTTACTTTTGCAGAGTTAATATTCTCACTTGAGAGACTCTACATCAGTAAATCAGACGGAACAAGGTTTAACAGTTAAACGCCGGGAGAGAAAAGTGAGGTGAGAAGAAAAAGAAAAAAAAAATAAAAATAAAAAGGGAGAGGAAAAAGAAAAAAAAGCCGCGATCATTAAGACCATTATCCTTTGAATTGTTACTTTATTACATTTCACATGATCGACAATGGACCGATCGGCCGGGGGAAAAAGGGGAAGCCCACCTGCACATTTAATCCAACTTTAGTAAAATGGAGGGGAAAAAAAGGAATACAAAAACGAAAGAAAATAATTATCGATTAATGCATTGATATAATTAAAAAAAAAAACAAAAAACATATACTACAATAATTCAAAGCATTCAAATTTCTAAATTAATAATAACATTACCGCTCTTTTATCCAATAATCTGTCCCATCCGACAGCTCTTTTTTTTTTTTTCTTTTGTTTACGTCCTTCGAGTTAAATGCTACGATGTATCGTCGCATAACAACGCCAAACTGGCAAGTCAAACTGCATAAAGTAGCGACGGCGTTTTAAATAATTTACAGTATTGGCCATAGTACTAAATGATCACAGCACTTCACTAAATATTTTGCTAACATCAAATCCATTTGATGATCGCCATTTTTGCTGCATTGCCGAAAATTACCTGTTCAGCAATTTTAGAAATAAGATTTTAGCCCGAAAAATATGATTCTTTTCTCTATTTTAATACTGCTTCGCACATTATGGATTTTGATTGCATGCACTCCCCCCCCCCCCCCCCCACCACCACCCCGAAAGTAAATACACGGCTGTATTCGAAAGTCGAAACTAAACGCAACTTCAAAAAGTTTCGAAATGCGGGATTACTGTTTAACATGATTGGCTGCCGCCATTCAGCTATAGCGACAGATATATAGTAAATCTGTGACAATAGCTTTAAATAAAGCATCTCAATTAAAAGATAATAATAATAATAATAATAATAATAATAATAATAATAATAATAATAATAATAATAATAATAAACTTTTTGGATTTAAAAATATTTTATTATTTTATATATCCTTGCTGAAACATTTTTTTTCCTTCCACTTAAATGTTACCACATTTCGATCAGAAAGAATGTTTACTAATCGAAACTTAAAAAGAAAAAAAAAATCCGCCAAGTAACAACGATTTTATTATAGTTTCAGTTCGTCATATTTTATTTGGTGACGGTCACTTTTTGTCAAATCATCTTCGTTCCAGAATCAAATTTTTACTCAAGTCATTTCATCGCATTCCCTTCGTCCCAAAGTCGTTTCCTCAAACTCGTTTTTAGTAGCGTTTTAAAATAATATTATAGGAGAAAAAGGATTTTCTCAAACCAATACCAACTTTAATTGGAGTAAAAAATTAAAAAATAAATTTTTTTTCTCAAACTGCAATGGTCAAGGGAATTTTTAATGGCCTGTCTTTTACATCGGCTGCGGACGCGATCGTATCCAACCAACACCTCCTAGAAAGAAAGCCTGTGCACTGAAAATTTATAAATTGTTACATGATCATAAGAAGCAATACAGCCTAGAGAGAAAGCCTGCTCACGGAAAAATCATACATTGTTACATCACCTACGGTAGGGACAATTTCGGGCTTATTATATGCTGAAAAGCATATATTGGTTTCGCTCTGTTTGTGTGTTTGTCCGTCCGTCCGTCCGTCCGTCTGTATGTCCGACGATTTCTCGAGAATGCTTTAACTTTTTCAAGTTCTTTTTTCGCTGTTCGATAGAGACCCTTCCTGAGCTCACCTGATTAGTTTGTGATTGAAATCGGTCTAACAGACACGTGACTATTGAGGCCCAAACCCCCCAATTAATTTTTTTTATTGGCAATATAAGGCATGTAATATGTCATTCGAACGGGAATGACGAGCACAAGACGAATATGACATTCTTTTCGAATTTCGAAATGCTACATCCGAGAAAATGACCCCAAAAAGTACTAAAATGAGCCCTTATTACGAGCTTTAGCTAAAGCTATATGTAAGAATACAAGCATAATCAATATCTTTGTGTCTGGCCGGCCATCGTTTGCACGATAACGTGAAAATGGAAGAACTCAACTGCGATATATCAACTTTTGATGAGCTCTCGTGGACCCCTTCAGGCACGTGCACTAATGTTAAGAATAAGAACTTAG
Source organism: Rhysida immarginata (assembly GCA_023313115.1). NCBI lineage: Eukaryota > Metazoa > Arthropoda > Chilopoda > Scolopendromorpha > Scolopendridae > Rhysida > Rhysida immarginata. The sequence goes on from JAHWFO010043354.1 coordinate 2,934,521, forward strand.
GGCATGTAATATATCAATTGATTCGTACCGACGAGTCATAAGTGAACACAGTGTTACTTTTTGTTTATCACTTAAGCATTGTTGATGGCAGCTTGGAGCACGTGCCCATAGTGAAGCTTTGTCGAAGCACGTGCTCATTTCGTTTTAAAATTCAGTGCTGTTAGGCTTATTGTAAAATGTGACTAATTAATGTTAGGTCTATTGTTAAAAATGGCTAATTAATGTTAGGTCTATTGTTAAAAATGGCTAATTAATGTTAGGCCTATAGTTAAAATGACTATATAGCGTTAGGCCTATTGTTAAAAATGGCTATTTAATATTAGGCCTAACGTTAAAAATGGCTAAATAATATTAGGCCTATAGTTAAAAATGGCTAATTAATGTTAGGCCTATAGCTAAAATGACTATATAATGTTAGGCCTATTGTTAAAAATGGCTAATTAATGTTAGGCCTATTGTTAAAAATGGCTAATTA
>JAHWFO010043354.1:2937660-2960803 GCA_023313115.1 Rhysida immarginata
TTATTATTATTATTATTATTATTATTATTATTATTATTATTATTATTATAATCATTGTTTGGGGAAGCCAAACTCGGATCAAGTCCGGAAGCCAATCCCAGAGGCGGACCCAAAAGAGGGCCAAAGCCCAAGGGACTCAAATGCGAGGGAGAGAAAGTTATGCACTCGTGGGAGTATTGATGTTTGGGTGTAGGGATTTCCTTACTATGTGACAGGTGTTTAGAATTGTAGCTTTCTGTAAGGTTTTGTATAATTGTGGGTTTAAAATTAGTGTTGACAGGCTTTTGTGTAGCGAGTGTGGAATAACCCCAGTGGCAGAAACAACGATAGGGACAATGTGTACTCTGTTAACTCCCCAAAGGCGTTTTATTTCATGTGCAAAATCTGTATATTTAGTGATTTTGTCAGTGTATGTCTTTTGTAAATTGTGTGTGTTGGGGATGGAGATATCAATTATGTAAGTCATTTTGTTTAGCTTATCTACTAGTGTAATGTCTGGTCTGTTATGACGGACAGTTTTGTCAGTGATTATAGCTCTGTCAAAATAGAGTTTATGTGTGGTGTTCTCTAAGACAGTGTCGGGGATATATTTATAGTAAGGAGTGTGAATGTCCCTTAGCTTGTGTATCTTAGCTAGATGTTGATGTATGATGTTGGCTACCTGGTTATGTCTGTGTAAATAATCTGTCTGTGTGAGTTTTTTGCAACTGGATACGACGTGTTGGATGGTTTCCTCTGCGATATGGCATTTCCTGCAAGACCCGTCAGTCGATTCTTTGATAATATGTTTTCTGTAGCTTTTAGTGTTAATAACCTGGTCTTGTATGGCAATCATGGTTCCTTCAGTTTCCTCAAAGAGACTCCCTTCACTCAACCAAAAGTTCGACGCTTTTTTGTCGACGTGTGGCTGGTTGAGGTCAGAAGGATGTCTACCGTGGAGTTCCTTTCCGAGCCATGATTGAAGTTTAGTGCATGTTGTAGGAATGTTATGGGTGTTCTGCACGCTGTTCAGATTCAGAGGTGTGTATTTTGTATCAGCCATGCAGACTGCTTTGTGTAATGGTGACGTGTGTTGTTTAGAGTGAAAGAATTCTCTGAGTGACTGAGTCTGTTTCTGGTGTAGATCTGTTATGTCAATAAGACCTCTGCCTCCCTCTGAACGAGGCAGGGTGAGTCTTTCAATAGCTGTGTGTGGATGGTGCTTTCTGTGCTTTGTAAGCAGTTTACGTTGTTTCCTTTCAAGTCCCTCAAGATCTGTGTGTGTCCACTGTATGACTACAAAACAGTAGGAGAGTATTGGCGTGGCATAAGTATTGATGGCCTTGATTAAATTTCTGGAATTTAAATGCGTTTTAAGTATTGTCTCTAGCCTATGAAGATATTGTTTAGTGAGTGTATTCTTTATGTGTTTGTGCTCCAGAAGCTTGGCTTGCTTAAATCCTAGATATTTGTAAAATTCGTCATTTTCCATAGCAGCAATGTGATCTGGTTCATCTAATGTGAAGCCCCCTTCCCTGAGTACTCCATTTTCAATGTGAATGGTTTTGCATTTGTCCAACCCAAATTGCATGTGTATGTCTTTTGAAAAGGTTTGTGTAATGTCAAGTAATTGGTGCAATTGTGTTTGTGTGGAGGCGTAGATTTTCATGTCGTCCATGTAGAGTAAGTGTGAAAGCGTGTAAGTGGCAGCTCTTATTATTATTATTATTATTATTATTATTATTATTATTATTATTATTAATTAAAATTGCATCCCGCGATGTACATAACATAAATTATGTACTGCCTGCAATAACAGTTTATAGGCATGCTCTTTATGATTTGAACATCGGTCATAATCACAATTTATAATTTGACTTCTAATATTATACGCCAGGGACTTCCAAATTGAGATAACGTTGTACGAAAAGAAGGCTTCAAGGAATTTTAGAAACTACAATGCTGGGAATTTAGAAACTACCATGTTGTTTTTACCTCCACATAGTGCGTTGTCCTTGTGTACTAAACCAGCTAGTCTCCTCCTGAAAGAGACGAAGGCTGTGAAGAAGAAGAAGAAGAAACTACCATGCTGGGAAAGTTTTTGAGTGTCTCGTATTTTTGCTGTATCCGACAGCCAGTCCCTCACGTAATGCATTGGATGGTCTGGATTCGTTAAGGCGTTATAAAGTTCTTTAACATGACTGCGCAGGCGGGAGTGAAGATACTCATAAGTCCCCGGCTGGCAGAGTATGATGCAGATTGAGCCCTTTTAGATGGAAGACTGTGTCTCCTGAAGCTTCAGATAGGGAAACGGACTCTCTTTTTTTCGTTGCTTATGCTCCGAATGCAGTCGCATATACCCACTCTTTCTAGATTAAGTTGACGCTGCTCTCAACAGGAAAGGGGGTGCAGATTCTGCCATCCCAATCCACACTTCGGGGCTGATGACCAAACGTGGAAAGGCCAGATTGGGAGGAATAGTGACTCTGATTTAAATGCAAATGGGAGGTGTTTGTTGGATCTCTGTTGTAACAATGGACCAGAAGTCACTGATTGGTTTTGTAATCATATCAGCTAACTTATTCCAATCAGTACTGGATACTCGTGTGAGAAGAGGGGCAGAACCTGCACTTTGCGGTTCTCTGAATCCTTGTCAACCAAGCGAAATACTAGGTCCAGACGGACTTGACTCATCAAATGAGAGGATAGAGCTGTGAAGAAGTCATCTGCAATTAACATATCTTCAAGGTTTAAAAAACTGCCTAGTAATTGTGGCAATGTTGAAATAGAGTGGCAGTTTTTTAAAACAGCTATGACTGTTTAGGCGGCATTGTGTTGTGGTCGTAAGCCGTTGTGGCGCAGGGCAGGAAAAGACTGTATGGTGGAACTGTCAAGGCAAAAAAGGAGGCCTATTTGTAAGAAGTTCGGGGAGAAACTGGAGGTAAACTACAATTCGGCAACGAAGTATTCTGGCAGACCATCCGCCGTCTCCGTGGAAAGAAGTCTGTTTTATCACAAACTATTAAAAGTTCAGATGGGGGGCTCCCGAAAACGGAGGAGAATCTATTGGATAGGTGGAAGGATTACTTAAGCCTTAACCCAGTGAAAGCAATAACTGAAGTACATACGGTGTATCTTTTAGCGGAGAGTAGCCACGGGAGTATCACCAAAGCGGAAGTCAAATTGGCGATTAAATCCTGAAGACTACAAAACTGCAGGTAATAATGAAATCCTGTCAGTGATGTTAAAGGTCATGAATCAGGATGGTATCCTATGGCTGACTGTGGTGTGTCAACTTGCTTGGTTATCTGGCCAGGCCCCTAAGAAATGACAGACAGGTATTATGGTCCCTATCTTTAAAAATGGAGATCGAAGGGATTGCAACTATCGAGGCATCTCTTTGCTCAGCATTCCTGGAAACGTGTATGCTAAGTCTCTGGAGTGAAGCCGGAAAATAGTCGACTCCAAACTGCCAAGGGAGAAGTGGTTTCCGACCTGCCAGAAACACAATGGATCAAATCTTCGCTCTAAGGCAAATCTTCCGAGTCTTCCTGAACTAATCTTCAACATGCATTAGATCGATTTGCAGTCAAGTGTAAAGAGGCTGGGATGAAAATCAGTGTGGCTAAGATTGAGGTTTTGGTACGTTCAAGACACGTCTGCTTAGTGCGCTCTTCATGCTCGGGAGCCTCACTGAAACAGGTGAAGAAGTTCAAGTATCTCGGGGCTGCATTTACGAGTGATGGGAAGCAGGACAGAGAACTGGATGCTCAGATCAGATGCAAACTGTTGCGATATATAGCAACGAAACGTGAGATAGGTAACAAAAGCCAATCTCTCTATTTTCAAATCTATCTTTGTCCCCATTCTCACCTATGATCGTGAGTGTTGGGTAATAACCGAAACAGTGCGATCCCGAGTGCAAGCTGCCGAAATGAGATTCCTGAGCTGTGGGCAGGTATTACCTACTAGATGGAGTGCACAGTAGCACAATAAGGGAGCCTTTAGGTCTTTAGCCGCTATTGCTTCGCGTTGAGGTCTCATTTGCTTGGTATGGCCACGTGATACGGATGCCGCAAACGGATCTTCCTAGGCAGTTGCTATTTTCCAAATTGGTGATTAAGAGACCAAGAGGTCTGCCTAAAACCAGATGGCTAGACTACATGGAGAATCTGGGTTCGAGTAGCTTACCTGATGGATAAGCGGATTTGAAAAGAAAGTAAATCACCCAATATATTCGGCTAGGGCCAAATGAATGCAGGACGAGAGAAAGGTGTCTTCACAAACCTTGTTTCTCTTAACCATTCACCCACTGATCGAACAAATCGCGGTTTTACTAAATCTCTTAACCACCAATTACTGAATTGCTTGTCGCTCTGGTAAGCTGCTATACTACTTTTATAGAAAATAGAAAATCAGAGAAATGTCTACGACGTGCGTATAATTATTTTGTGGGAGAAGAGGTTCAGAATCATAAGTTGTATCCATATATTCAGTTGTTTCATAAGTATTGGCCGATTTCGCTTAAGCTACTTTCCATGAGCCCTACTATGTGTAACATTACAGTAGGAACTACGACAACCCTCTATAAAATAAGTAGATTGGCCCAGAATTTTCACCAGTAGTTGCACGTAAAATGGTGCAAACATTAACGTCATGGAGCAGCACGATGTCAGGCTAGTGATTTTGCACGAATACAAACTTGGACAGAATGTGCGGGAAACCGTTACTATTCTTAATGGAGCACAGAGTGCGTGCACGACGAGTGACAGAACTGTCCGTAGATTATTTGCGAAGTTGGCGCTGATGATATGAGCATTAATCATAAGCCAATAGACAAACACATTTCTCATCTCCTTGGGGTCGACTTCCAGAAGTGTGGTGCATTTTGAATTTCTGCCACAGGGACAAACGATCAACAGCAAAGTGTGCTGCCGTCAGCTGGACGAATGCGAACAAAACAACCGTCACTGGTGAATCGTGCAGGTCCAATACTCCTCCGAGAGGGTTTTTCTCCTGCCGATTTCCACTTCTTCTTCTTCTTCTTCTTTACAATTTAGCCGTTCAGATCCATTCAAGTCAGAATCTTTAGCCTGATAACAAGAAACTTTCATCAGGAACTTTTAATTTCGTATTTTCGCCCAGGGGATCGGAGATAATACTCCGATAATACTCTTTTATAAGGTAGTGGCGTAGGGCGTTTACTATTAACTTTTGTTTTTTTATTCCATTTTTTAAAGACTAGTAAAGTTTTTAGGCCGATTTCAGTGGGGTTCCTTATTATAAATTTTATTTCATCAATTAAGACTTTTCTTTGTTCGTCTAAAAGAGGGCACCTCAGTAGAACGTGTTCAACCGTCTGTTCTTCACCACATGTACATTTGTTATTGATTGTGATTCCCAGCTTGAATAAAAGTGGTTTTAAAGACTACATGTCCGGATCTTAGTCTAAAAATCATTGATTGATCTACTTTCGTCAGTTTTAACACTCCAGAGTAGTGTCGTGCGATGGCATAAAAAAACAACATCGATTTCGAAATCGATGCTTAAAAAATCGATTCAGATCCAAAATAATCTATTTCATAATCGATGTTTGGGAAATTATTAATTCAATAGATTTTGTTGTTTACAATTAGAGATTAAGGAAAAAACATAGAATTAGCAATTTAATTCCAACAATTTCATTTCTACAAATGGTTTTATGATTTTTTCATCATTTGATAAACCTGAGAGAGTTCAGTAACAGACAAAGAACTTAAAATTAAACATTTCTCTAAGTTTTTAGGTTTCAGATTAGATCTACGTTTGTTGTTAATTATGTGGCTTTGAAAAACGTCGTTCAGAAGGTACTGATGTGCAGGAATACACATGCACTCTAATGCAATTGCACAGAGGTTGTAGCTGTGTTTTTGAAGTAACCTCCATGCAAAGAGTGGATATGAATTGTGCGTTTCTAGGGGGCTCTCCAAATAACTTTTTAAGCTGGCATGTATTACGAATGATACTCCAGTGATGGCTACAGAAACAAGGGGCAGCATGGCGCACTCGAAGGCAATGGGGCACTGAATGCAGCTAAATTCTTGCTTTAAAGTTAATAAAAGTACATGGGCATTTCAGTGACCTACATTTATACTTTTAAGGCATAATGCTAACTTCGGAATCTGTATGCAATTAGGGCATGTTAAGGCTTTCTAATTTCTTCTAGGCCAATCTCTTCCTTACTTTGTGATGCCACAAAAAGACATCATCTGGTGGTACAGTCCTCAATAGCTTTTAAAGTATATTTTTCAACAGGATAAAATTGCGAATAATGATTGCATTATGATTTTTAAACTTTATACCTTATACAGGTGATCTGTATTATCTCTCAACATTTTATTATTGCTAATTTCAATCATGAAAGCTTATTGAGGAATAATTCTTCTCGCGAACGAAGCTGTTTGTTTTAACAGTAAAGCGACCACAGGAAACCAGCACACACGAATACAAAAGGCTCGACTTGTCAGCCCTGGTAATACCCAAGCGACTCGAACCCAGATTCTCCATGTAGTCTAGCCACCTGGTTCTAGGCCGACCCCTTGGTCTCTTACCCACCGGCTTGGAAAATAACAACTGCCTAGGAAGACCAGTTTGCGGCATCCGTATCACGTGGCCATACCAGCGCAACTGAGATCTCTCAATGCGGAGAAGTAGCGGCTTAACACCTAAAGACTCCCTTATTGTGCTGCTGTGCACTCTATCTAGTAGGGTAATACCTGCCACACCTCTCAGAAATCTCATTTCGGCCGCTTGTACCCGCGATCGCACTCTTTCGGTCATTACCCAAGCCTCATGACCATAGGTGAGAATAGGGACAAAGATAGATTTGAAGACCGAGAGCTTGGCTTTGTTACCCAGCTCGCGTTTCGTTACCACGGATCGCCACAGTTCGCGTCTGAAACAGCTTGCTGCACCGATCCGAGCATCCAATTCTTTCTCCTGCCGTCCATCACTCGTAAATGCAATCCCGAGATACTTGAATTTCTCCACCTGTCTTAATGAGGCTCCCCTAACATGGAGAGCGCACTGAGCAGGTTGTCTTGAAAGGACCAGAACCTCAGTTTTAGCCACACTGATCTTCATCCCAGCTTCTTCACATTTGGCTGCAAACCGGTCTAGTGCATGCTGAAGGTTCGTGCGAGAAGACCCAAGGAGGACAAGGTCGTCAGCAAAGAGCAACCTCTCCAACAGGCAGTCACCTACACAAACACGCTCATCGCCTCGGCTGCCCCTGTCTATCCAGTCCATAAAGATAATGAACAAGAGGGGCGACCGTACGCACCCTTGGCGGAGTCCAACACCCACGGTGAATGTTGGACTTAATGCCATTTATCCGGACACACATCTCAGAGCTTTCGTACAGAGACATGATAGCAACCAGTAATTGTCCATCCACTCCATGCTCTTGCATCACTTGCCAGAGCTTCTCCCGAGGAACTCTGTCATATGCTTTTTCGAGGTCTACAAAGCAAGCGTAGACCTCTTTTGCATACTCCCAGGATTTCTCAAAGATTTGCCTTAGAGCAAAGATGTGATCCGTCATGCTTCGGCCAGGTTGGAAACCACACTGCTCCCCCGACAGTTTAGAGTCGACTATTTCTCGACTTCTCTTCTCCAGACACTTAGCGTACACTTTCCCAGGAATGCTGAGCAAAGAGATGCCTCGATAGTTGTTGCAATCTCTCTGATCTCCCTTTTTGAAGATAGGGATCACAATTCCTGTCTGCCATTGCTTAGGAGCCTGTCCAGATATCCAAGCAACCTGACACACTCGAATCAGCCACAGGATACCATCCTGATTTAAGGCCTTTAACATCTCGGTCCGGATTTCATCATCACCTGCAGGGACTTAATTGCCCATCTGAATTCTGCTTCAGTGATACTACCGTGACTATTCTCCGCTCCAAGGTGCACCTCATGTTGCAGCACTTTAAATTATATTTGATTCAATATATTTGAACCTGTCATCCATTAGATTTAGAATAAGTCTTTTTAACTTTTGTCCAATAGTTGTTTCAGGATTAACCCTAGCGAGAAGATCCGCTTGCTCGTTTCCAAAAATACCCCTATGGCCAGGAATCCACATTAATCTAATATTATAATTTACAATTCTGAGATTTAGTAATGCCTCAATTAAATTTCCTGAAATTGATTTTGAACAATTTCTACATGTTTCGTCATTAGAACAATTTCTTGCGTGTTTCCAGCACTTGGTTCCACTAGATACGGGTCGTGATCAGCCTTGGTTAACATCATTTGTCAATCGTTTGTTGGAGGACACCAAAAGGACACATCGGAAGAGATAATGAAGGTATAGAAAGAATACAGGATGTTTTCTGCTTGAATTGGCCCCTGGAACATATCCTGAAAGTATGCACAGAACATTCAAAAACATCATGTATATGGAAGATTTGAAGTTGGTATCAAAAATGAAGAAAGGGAGAAGATTATACAGTTAGCAGTTGCCAGGGACTTGGAAATGATGAAGATCAACTTTATTTTTTTTCTTGTCCTTTGTTTCTACATCTGCCAATTCTTATTCAGCAAGATTGAAGGCCATAAATCTCAAATTATCTTGTTTTCTATCCAAAGGAAGTATTTCAAAGAAGTGAGAAATTGTAAGATCATTCCAATGATCATGTAGTGCCTCATCAATGAACCATACTCACAGACCTCCTCATCCAAAGACCAACAGATATGAAGAGAAGGAAGTTGGCCATGATAAGGATAAAATGCCCCAAATTAAAAGAAACGGACCTAAAGAGAATATTCAAAGAAATGGTACTAGAGAAAGCATTTATAAATTTCGAAGATGTCCAACAAACTGTGGACATGCAAATGTGAAAGTAGTTAAAAAGGCGTGGAATGAGGACGTTCAGAATAATGTTCAAGCAAAGAAAGCAAAGAATAATGGGGTAAATCAGGCCTAATGGTATATTTAGAGACTTATAAAAAAAGGAAGAGAGAGTCCAAAAGAAAAGTAGCACAGGCTAAAGCTTCAGCAGATCAGAAAATGTACGAAGGCTCAGCAACAAAGGAAGGAGAGAAGGAAACATTTAAAATTAAAAGAAGAGGAAAAGAGCAACAGAAGATTTTCCATAAATAAAACTAAGCACCCGAGCAGGAGAGTTTTGAAGAAGACCGAAGAAGTACAAGATAGGTGGAACCGGTATTTTGAGAGACTGCTCAATCGAAACTGCACAAAGCTTTTATGAAGATGGGATACCAAATACAGGACTAATACCACATATCACTATTGAGGCAGTGGAAGCTTCTATGAAGAAAATGAAGAACTGGATGAAATTTCTGTGGAGATGTGAAAAGCATTAGGAATGAGAGGATTGAATTTCTCTGGGACCTGATGAAAAAGATCTATACCAAATGCGTGGAAGAAAGTGCACATGCTTACCATTTCATTATGGAAAAAGAAGCCATACAGGATTGTAATAAACACAGAAGAATAAAATTCATGTCACATACAATAAAGATTTTTGAATGAATTCTAGGTGGAAGAATAAGGGCAGAAGTTTGGAATGTCTACAGACAAAGAAATACATCATCAAAATAACTACAATTAATTTAGATGGTGTATCGAGATATAAGAACTAAAATACAGAGAAGTTATGAATAGAATTCAAGTGGGATGGAAAGAATGGAAAAATCACTCGAATAGTGTCTGATAGGAAAATACCAGTAAAGCCATGTGTATAAAGTGCATAATATAGCTGTACCATATGATGCACGGTATAGACTCATTTCTGCTGAAGAAAGCAAACACAAAGCAGATAAAGATGACAGAAATGCGAATGTTAAGATGGATGTGTGGAGTGACTAGGGAAGATAGTATACAGAATGAGCACATTCTGGGGACAGTGAAGGTAGCCGATATTGCTCAAAAAATACAAGAAAGAAGATTGAGACTGCCTGTGCATTTACCAGAAGAGAAAGGGCCTGTCCAATAATACCGATTGCGACTAATTGGTATGTTCAGTCCTGCCAAAAGCTATCATAAAAGTCTTGACCACAGCTTCCTAGAATTGACCGAGCCATCCTAAAAGCCTGAAAATCGTGACTGGAAATCAAAAATTCTTACCGTGACTGACCAAAAAATTTGTAGGGGCAGTGACGGTCTGCAGAGCTTTCAACATGGGGGATAAAGCACCCACACTTTACAAATGCGGACACTGTGAAAGCCAATTTTATAGCAAAGAAGAGTGTAATGCACACATTATCATAGTCTATAGGCAAAAAGAACCCCAAACAGAAGGCAAAGATCAAAATTTTTAGGTTTTTGGTAAATTTTAATTCACAGGATTTGGGGGATAAATAAGAAATTTGCATTTGGTTCTAATAATATTTATCAAATTAGTTAACATTACTAAATAAACGTTATTTAATAAATTCAAAATGTAAAAAAATGTATTTCTTCACTTGGAAGTATTTTAAGTTATAGGTTCTACCGTAGAACAGAAGGTGACATCTGTATGTTCGTACTATATTCTTTTTCAAGAAAAATGTTTACTTTCTCCTATCATAAATATCGACAGGCTTCGCACGTTTATTGCTTTATCACTTGAGAACTTGAGGGAGAACGTTCATTCACATTAGAATCATAATGATAAATATCGTATTGGCTTGATCGTGTTCGAAGCGGCACCAGGAGTACATGGAGAGTAGGGGCAATTCAATTGTCGAATCTGTAGCATAAGTGGTTTCTGAAGGGGGGTCGGATGATTCACTACATTCAAACTCGTGGAAGAATCCGTAACTGAGTCCGTATCTTCATCCAATTCCACTAGCTAGCACAGCCAGTGTTAATTTTTTTAATTGAGTTGTTGTGGGTGAGTTCAAATAAGTTCACGTTAAAACAGATTCCACACAACCACTTTGTCCGAAAAATCCTTTTGTGCGACAGTGACCAAAAGTGATCGTATCACGTGACTCGATCAGTGATGGATAGCAGAGATTGGTATTAGTGGACAGGCCCAAAAACACTACCTGGGTAAAGTTAAGTTGAGAAGAAGGCGAGAAGAAAGCACCAAAAAAAAGGTGGCAGGACCTACCAGAGAAGGATCTCAGGTCTTAAAGGTTAAGATAAAGTTGGGCGATGGAGAATAGCAACCCCACATAATGGGATAAGCTGTAGTAGAAGAAACTACTAAAACTGAAGAACTAGGGATTTACCATTCCTTGATCTCAAAATCATTCATTCCAGCAAGAGTTTGGAATTCTGTGTACATGTATATAGAAAAACAGCTGACACAGATGTCTTTATTCACCACAATTCCAATCACTGCTGGGATCACAAGATTTCTACTTTTACATTCTTATTGGATTAAGCCTTGCAGATTCCTATGAACACAGGAAATGGGTTCCATGCAACAATGATGAAAGTTAATATTATTTTATAATTAATTTTTGAAAAACTTCTTTCCTAAAACTAATAACAAAGAGATTACCTTCACTGCTTGATTCACATGATTAATATAATACAAAAAATATTAATGTAAATTTAAATTTCATTCTAACATGTTTACAGTTTTGCTTCTTCTGTCTTGCATGTCTCTTGTCTGCAGTATCAGTGATTGCAGACTAGATCTGATACTGAATGACTTTTCAACTAATTTAGCTAACAAGCTCAGCTCCAAAAGCCAAGCTCTTGAAACTAAGTAAATGCACGGTATTATTTATTTTTTCAAGTGTAGTTTATATAAGATCCACAAATTTAAAATATTCATCTTAAAACAATACCTATAAATTTATGTAGGGACCCATTTATGTAGGGGAGAACGGGAGACCCATTTAATGATTATCAATAAAGAACAAAGCACAATAAAATCAAAAGTGTTTTTGATATACATAGTAATTCTAAACACCTGTATCAGGCTTTTTTCTTGGAAGTTCGACGTCCTAGAGCTTTGGGGGAAAAATACATGCTAGGGACTATGTAAATAATTTAATGGTAGCAATCATGTTTTTCGAAAATGGTAGAAATGTTTCCATTTGGGGATCCGCCCAAAACTTTAAATGGAAACATGGCTCAAGTAGGCTATCATTGGATAGATCTTGGAAAAAGAAACAATTTTTGTATGAAATATTTTTTTCCAATGGGTTTTTTTTTTAAATAAACGTGCAATTAAACATTACATACTTCATAGAGTTTATGGTAAACAACATTTCATATACAAGTGACTTCGTAAACTTATCGTTTTTCAAAGAAATTGATTTTTTAGAAGCAAAGACAGTGAATACTACTTGACAGCACTGCAGGCAAACAGAATACCAAGGTGGCAACTCAGTTGCCAGTAATTCCCCAAATGGTGATGAAGAAGCAGCATGTGCTGGAGTGTTTCTAATACTCTGGTGACTGGCATTACCCCGTTCTCCTCTAATTAATTAGCAATTACTTCAAATTAAGCTTAATACTTACTAATTCAGTTTCTTCTATTATTGAATTCTCTTCAGTTCCTTGTTTTTCAACATCTTTATCAGAACCTATAAATGGAATAGCTTCATTTGAATCTCTGCCAATTGAGGTTGACCAATTTCCAACCTTGCTGAAGAAGTCACTGTTAACTATTGCACACTCATCTTGTGGTATCTTATTAGGAAGATACTCATTACTAGTACATGTTTTGAGTTTGTCATTATTATAACAAGTTGACTCTTGTACATTATCCTTTTTTTGACTTTTAACCTTCTCAATTTCTAATAATAAATAATTGTCATTTGGTATAGTGCTACTATAATCAGTAACAGGCTTCAGCACAGTTTCATTATTTCGGACTTGCAGAGAATCACTGTTTCGGACTGGCAAAGAATCACTGTTTCGGACTGGCAGAGAATCATTGTTTCGGACTGGCAGAGAAACACTGTTTTGGACTTGCAGAGAAACACTGTTTTGGACTTGCAGACAAACACTGCTTTGGACTTGAAGAGAATCACTGTTTCGGGCTTGAAGAGAATCACTGTTTCGGACTTGAAGAGAATCGCTATTTCGGATTTGAAGAGAATCATTGTTTAGGACTTGAAGAGAATCACTGTTTCGGACTTGAAGAGAATCATTATTAAGGACATGCAGAGAATCATTATTATGGACCTGCAGAGAATCATGATTGTGGACCTGCAGAGAATCATGATTGTGGACCTGCAGAGAATCATGATTGTGGATCTGCAGAGAATCATTATTGTGGATCTGCAGAGAATCATTATTATGGACTTGCAGTGAATCATTGTTTCCGACTAGCAGAGAATCACCGCTTCTGACGTCAAACTCTGTTGATGGTGCTATCTCAGGTAACATAAGATTTGCTTCATCACATGTTACAGGAGGATACATGTCATAAGTCCCATTATAGCTTGTTAATGTCGAATTAGAATTATTTCCTAACATTGATGCATCAGTAGCGGATGGTAAAATATTATAAGATATGTAAGAATGAGCATTTTGCAGTGTTGTAGCAGTGAGTGATGGTACAACTGATGAAAAATCATTCTCTGAGTTATTGGAGTTACAAGATGTAGGCATATATGTATAAGATGAGTCTGCCCACGTTAAATTCTGTTGATGATGATAATCTACTACTTCAGGTTCATTATTTGTATTTTGTGGTTTCGGCATACAATTATTTTGATTTTCTTTTTCACAAGGCAATAATGGAACTGGTGCATCGATACAATATGTAGATGAAATGACCTTTTCAGAACTTGATGTGGAATTATCCTGTTTTTGTAGTGGTGATAAAACATCTGAAAAAAAAAATTATAATTCATTTTTGAGTAAATTAATAATATATGAATAAATATTTCTTTCTCTATTTTGAAATACTTAACAGATCACAATTATAAATAAAAAAGGGAAGGAAAAAATTTCACGAAGAGAAGATAATAACACAACTGAATTGTGTTAAACACATCACAATGACAAATAGAAAAGGGAAGGAAAAATTCCACCACCTGGACTTAACAGATGCTATATATTTTGTAGCATTTCATTGCTTCCTTGTAAAAATGCCATACTGTCGCATTATATTTACTTCAAAGGGAAAACAAATGCGTTATAAAAAAACTTTAACACACAAGATATCATTATCTTCCGTTTCGGAAAACTGGCAATTTAAAATATTCATTTTTTTAAATGGGTTCTATACATGTTCAAATGAAGAGGTGGTGGGAGAGAGGGAGGAAAACTGCTATGGTGAAATTTAGGCCAAACGCATAATTTTAGTATATAAAAAACTTAAAAAAATATACCGTAGTTACTGGAGTATAAGATGAGTTTTTTTTTCCCCCAACTCAAAGAGCCAATAAAAGAGTCATCTTAAAATCGCAAATTACACAAATATGCCAACTTATGCAAGTTAATGTAAAATGCTCCACTTTGGCTGTAGTGGCACTGCCATTTACTAGCATTCAAGATCATAACAAGATCACACAAGATTTTACGATAGCACTCAAGAGATTGGAAAAATATCATCCTCATTCATAGAGAGTGTTCAAGATAAGGTATGGATACACTCGGTACCATTTTTTTAAATTCTTTTTTGAAATCAAACAACAATTCAATTAAATTTGTTTTAATTTTTAAATAGATATTTCCGCTTCCATGTTCATTAAAAAAACTTTTTTTTTACCAAAAATTTACCTTAAAAAAGTGGAATCATCTTATAATCGAAGTCATCTTATAGTCAGATAGATACGGTATATATTGTTACTATGTTAAATAATACGTATTTTAACATTCACACTATTAAAAAATTTTACTATTTTACACAAAGCAAATTACTATTCATATGAAGCTATGTTTATTAAATTATTCTTATGCTCTGGACATCCACATGCAATCGAGATAGTTCCGTGATGATGCAGATATTAGATCTTAAATGGCCCAGTTTTTTGCCTCTAAAGAGAGTACATTTTAGCAATACGGTACACATGAACTTGTTTCACATTGGGAAAAGGTTATCGAATGCTATGGTAACTATTTCGATGTGTAAAGTCCTTTTTGCCATGCATATACTATGTCTTGTAAAAATTCGAAGAGAATATTTTTGGTTACTTGATACTTACGAGTTGGCTTTCGAATTTTTGCTCAAGATTCAACCTGATTTTTTCCGTATTGTTAGGTCGAGATTCAAGTTGTTCGAGTTTCAAACTGTTTGACTTCTGAGGGTCCACTGTGTTTATGTAATTCTTAAGAACCTTAAGAGGCCAGTTTGCTGATAAGGTTTTGAAACTAAGATATTTAGCAATAAACTTAAAGTAAACTTAATATTAACTTAACACAAAATCACCATTTACAAGATTAAGATTGTTCAACATGGAAATTTTCCTCCTCTTAGTAAATGTCATTGGAATACAAAATATACAAAATAAGCAATGATGTTTACATAAGTATTTTGGTTATCATTTTCAGAATTATTAGAGTCCTTTTTTCAGGAGGTCATAATTAGATAATTATTTCTAATTCTGTTATGTCATCTATAAAATAAATTATAATAAAAGTGCATTCCATTTTAAAAGACCAGCAGTTACAGAGACCATTTATTAGGATCAAATGTTCCCAAACTGATAGCATAACAAATAAAATTAATAAGTCTGATTATTTGCGTCATTTTCTGGCGCATCCATGAAATGTTACTGCATGCGTTATCGACCAGCAAGTCGCAGGTTTTTAACACTCGCTTAAAAGGAAAAAGAAGAAACGTTAAAACTGTAATTTTAAAATTTATTTTCAAATACGATTTCTTTTATTCTTACTGTTTCTTAAAGGTAAACTCCAAGGAAAAATTCGATTTTATATTTTTTGCATCCTGTGTAATTTTTCAAATTATCCTAAAATTGTGTTAAGAAAAATGACTCGGAAGGTTGAAAATTGGCCCTCTCCGTCCCCTCAGGAGAATCAGCGGAACAAGAAGTCATTTCTTGCTGTGAGAACCACTTTCAATTCTACATAACGTAAGAGTTTGCTCGCCTTTTTTCTATCAGAATGCCTTTAAATTGTTCTCTGTTTGGATGTGTAAATAAGAAATCCGACAGAAACTTCACGTTTCATAGATTTCTACAATCAGAATCGATTAAGAACTAGTGGATTAGCTGTTGCCAACGAAGAACTGGTATCCAAATGTGAACAATACAGTGTGCTCAGTTCATTTTGAAGCGTCATGCTTTTTCTACGATCTTGAGGTTTTAAATTCATTGTCAATTAAAACGAAATTCATTGAAAAATCGATTCTGTTCCAACTTCTAAACTGGCCTAATTCTGGTGAATTTCAAGAACAATGACCATGACAATCAGATATTGCTAACCGCTGAAGGAATGAAGTACGCCTATCTGCTATCATAAGGTACGTTGACGAGTAAATAGAACGATTAGACTTTCTAAAATATGAGTAAAAATACTATTTTAAATTAACAGACAATATATAAATTACACAAATAACACATTATAACATGCTCATTCATTACTTATAAATAGTGAAACAATAAAATATGTGACAGAAACTTAACATGAAATGTGAAACGAAGTTGGTCGATAGCAACAGCAGCGGTGTCATTTCACACATCCGCCACCTTGCCTAATGTTAGCATTGGTTACTTCGAGAATAATCACACGTATTAATTCTATTTACAATGTGGAAACTAATTTATATGATAAAAGAAACCGAACTTGAAAAAATAATCGAAAAAGCCAAAACTAAGCTAGAAAATAACGTGCTTGGTTTTAACGGATCCTACTATAAAATATTAACGGCACCTAGGAAGTGTTATTTAATAGGACCAGTGTACCACTTAGAATTTTGGAAAAGCTAACATACAGGTATTGGACATTGAAACTGAAACACCTGGTAGAAATCCAAAATCTTTATTTAATAAGGTGTTGGGGCACCGTGGGCAGCCAGCACAGCAGCAACACGTCTTGGGAAGGATCGGTAGAGGTCCTGCACAGTTTGCACCCCAGACCATTACTGATCCACCTCCGTGTTTGACTGTGGGTGCCAAGCAGTCTGGGTTGTAGGCATCAGAGGGGCTCCTCCAGACGAATACCCTCCCTGTTGTTTGGAAGACAGTGTAGCTGGACTCATCCGAGAATATGACGCGTTTGAGGTCATCCAACGTCCAGGTTTTATGCGTCCGGCACCACTGAACCCGCTTGGAGGCATTTGTACTACTGATGAAAGGCTTCGGTATAGCAACCCTGCCATGGATGTTGGATTTATGCAGGTAACGACGGATTGTCTTCGTGCACACAGGTTCCTGGAGGTGTGTATTCATTTCTGCGGTGATTTCTGCTGCGGTGGTTTTCCGCTTTCGTGCAACAATCCTGGTCAATGTCCTGACGTCTCTTTCCGACAACTTCCGTTTTCCCCTGCAGTTGCTCCTCCTGGACGTGGTTCGTCCTTCCTGTTCATATGCACACATCACCCTGGATACTGTAGCACGTGAGACATCACAAAGTGTGGCAGTTTTGGACACAGATGCACCTGCTAGACACGCCCCAACAATCTGCCCTCTTTTGAAGTCGGATATGTCTCCCATTATAGCGCTCTGCACAGACAATTTGAAGCTTACTATCAAACTTTTCTACTGGAGTGACTACCAAGACCTCTGACACGTGATTCACTGATATGCATACGATTAATTACCTAGCAGAAGGTTCTATTCAGCCCTGGGGGTAACCAGTGCTATTTGCGAAGGTGTTTCAGTTTCAATGTCCAATACCTGTATAAGCCAATATGTATTAGTTTGAACATGCCTTAAATAGCATGTTATTTCAATAGAAGCTTGTGTTCAGAGCATCCAGAGCACATGCGCTCACCCCCGAGTGGTTCTAGTTTTGAATAGTTAAAGGCATAGCAACAGCTATAAATGTGAAAGTTGGGGGAGGGGGGTCCTGCAGTGGAATTTCCTATTTTATTCTTTTAGTGTCTATTTGCTTTGTAAGGTTTCTCTTATTTACTGGAGGGATATCTGGATATCTGCCCAGATCCTCCCTCTAACCAACTGATACATCTCCCCTTTTTTTATTGGTTGAGGGAGTGTACAGTCGGTACTTTTCACTTAAGAGAAATTCGATATGATGAAGTTATTTATAATATCAAAAAAATGTTTTTAATTCATTTTTTTCTTTATTTTTTGTGTTCTTGAAAGTGTTGTTTAGTTTGTAATTGGGTGGGACTACTTCAGATATGGTCCAATTATCCGGAATGCACATTAATTGTAAAAACAGTTAAACCAAAGCTACTTACTGTTTTCATGTAAATGGTACGAATCACTAAATGCTTTTTGTAACATGTTTCGTTTTAGCAGACTAGATGGTGGTGCCACAAGTTGGAAATGGTTTTCATAATCGCTAGATAATGACATCCTAGGACCATATGAAGAATTTCTTGTCTGAAAATCCAACTTGTCTTCCATGCTTTCAGGGCCTAAAAAGGTTAAAAATATTACAAAAAAGTGTCAAAATTAAAAGGAAAAAAACAGTCTGAAATATCTAAACAGTATTTAAAATTGTGTTAAGATAAGACCTGTTGCAAGAAACAATTTGCTATCAGAAGCAAACAAAAAAGGAGAGGAAAGGTTCACATTTCTGATTTGAATGCAATGCAAAAGCAATTATCTTGCAACCACCAATGACAATTTGTTTCAAAAAATAAATGCACTTTGTACTCAACATATACAGGGTGTTTCATAGGCTATGACCAACTTATTAGGGTTAACTCTTTAACAGGTGGAGCTAGCTAGTGCCATGAAAGTTTGTACACATATGCAGTGAGTCAAAGGAATTGGATTAGGCTTATTTTCGATGAATACAGTATTGTAGTTGTTTCACAAGGTATAGGCTAGTTGCGTAACACTGGCATCGCCATCAAGCGGTAAAATTAGGTAAAACTAGGTTACAACCCGATACAATCACCATAGTCACCATAGTATCTAAAGCTTATGGAGGAAGAGTAACAGATGCCTTTATAACTAATGATTGTGGATTTTTAAACCTGATTGAACCAGGTGATCTCGTTTTCGCAGACAAAGGTTTCCCATTAATTAAATCCGAGCTCTCAAAACGTAACGCAATGTTAATAATTCCTCAATTCGCTTATAATCAACAAAGATGACGAGATTGAACAAAGTTACAGTATAGCATCAGTAAGAATACATGTTGAACGAGCCGTTTAGACGATTAAATTATGTCAAATCCTCAACCACATTCCCATAGAACTACAACCTCACATAGATTCAATAATATACTTAAGTTGTATCATTGCTAACAGCCAGCCTCCTTTAATTAAAGAGAATACTACGGTTTGGTTTATTAGAAATTTTGGCATCGACTACTAAGGTCATTTTGCGCCTTTTACACAAGTTATATCTGTATGCAGCCCGGGACAAACACAAACATCCATGCCCATGGAGGGATTTGAACCCACGACCAGGCGGACTCGAGAACTAGAAAGCCTACACCCTAACCCACTCGGCCGCCTGGCCGGCAGAATACTATGGAAAACCCATAAGATAAAGCACTTGTTATTATTTATTTGAAAAGAAATAAATTGCTATATTACAAAAATCTTTTCCTTTATTATTATTTTTTTTAATTAGCAGCATATAAAATGGGAAGAGAGTAATCAAAATAAAACATCTGTAATTTTGGAATACAATTCACTAAAAAAAGCTCATCTCTTTGAACAATTAGACGAACATAACCTTTTTCAAATAGTTTTTAGCCTAATAAGAGATCTGTTAATATACTTTCAAAATGCTCTTCCAAATTTAGCATTAGAGAACGAAGTTTTACGTGGTTAAAAGAGGCAAGGCGACTCATGTCGTTTAAAGTATTTTTTTACTGATTTTCTAACGGCTATTATAAATAAATTACCTTTAAATAAAGATTTCACGATATGATGAAGTTATCCAATTATTTTATTCCTTTTTATATTTTATTATTTTTATTATTATTGTAAGCTGTTATTGGGCTGTCATAGCCTTTTACTTGCAAAATTACAAATAAATTAATATTACTAAAAAAAATATTACTAAATTTTTTTTTTGTCCACAAAAAATGCATTGTTGCATGAATTGTTGCATAAAAATGAGTTCCGCGTGGTAAAGTTTGAATACCATTGTTGTAGCCGTTGGTTTAACGGATTTTTTCAGTCTTAATTCACGGGCCATAATATATTTAAGATAAGTGATTTGCCCGGTTATTCCGGGGGTGGTGGAGGGAATAATATTTCATAAAATTAGGGTGCTCTGTACTGTCTTTTTTTAATAATGTTTATTGTTGCCTTGCAGTACATTGTGTCGGAATTTAGCAATCCCGACCGGTTTCGCCTTTCTTTCTCAGCTTTTTCAAGGGCACATTTGAGAATAACATGCCTCGATATTTATAGTCTTCAAGAACATAATAAGTATGGGGTCAAAGGTGATTGGATAAAACTGAGGTAATGTCATTTGTTGGAGGAATAGGGGTTGGGGTGATGGAATTTGGATGAGTGAAGTGAAGGATGGGGGGAGGGAGGAGGAAGAGTGAGGATGAACAGCTTATATAATAAATATATGAATTAATAAAGGTATATACTTATAAAATTATATAAAAGTTAATTACAAGTAATATCTAGAAGGTTCTATATTGTTGTTGCAGTTAGAGAATTATAAAATTTAGTTATAATTATATTATTACCAACAATATTTTGTCAATTATTTTTTTTTTAATCATTGAAGATTTACAATCAATTATTTTAAGTCAATTATATGCCAATTAATAAACATTGTATTAAAAGAATGAATATACATGCAGCTATAATGAAGATATATTTGTTAATAAATTACATATACAGGGTGTAACTAAAGGTGTGTTACAAACTTTGGGGAATGATAGAACTGGTCAAAATAAGCATTTTTTGTTCTGTGAACATTGGTCCACAACTGCATTGTTTAAGAGTTATAGCAACTGTTCAAAATGACGCCCTTCAGCGTCAATGCAGGCTTGCATTCGTCGGTGTACGTTGCAAGACACCCGTTGCAGCATCTGCTGGGAGTCCCTGATGTTGTCTGCTGCTACAGCCAATCGTGCGATGAGTTCCTCTACTGAATTAACCATTGTTTCGTACATCAGGGACTTTAGGTGGCCCCACACAAAGAAATCCAATGGTGTTAGGTCTGGTGATCGTGGCGGCCAGGTAACTGGACCACCCCGTCCAATCCAACGATCGCCAAACGTATCAGTGAGGAAGGCCCGGACATGCTGTGAGAAATGTGGAGGTGCACCATCATGTTGGAACCACATTACTTGACGGATGTTAAGAGGTATGTCATCCAACAGTTCAGGCAGCACCTCCTGAAGAAAGACGAGGTAGGTTTGTGCATTCATACGAGTTGGGAGAATGTACGGCCCAATGAGGCGATTGCCAACAATACCAGCCCACACGTTGACAGAAAATCGTTGCTGGAAGCGCCTTGTCGAAATGGCATGTGGGTTGATACGGTCCCAAACATGGATATTCTGGTGGTTGAAAATGCCTTCCCTGGTGAAGGTTGCTTCATCAGTGAACAGCACCTGCTGTGGGAATGCTGGTTCCTCTCTACAACGTGCAAGAAACCATCTGCAGAATGCCATACGTGGTGCAAAGTCAGCAGCTCCAAATGCTTGCACTCGTTGCATACGAAACGGATGAAACAGTTGGTCATGCAGAACTCGCCAAACAGACATGTGATCTGTGTTCATGATGTGTGCAAGTGCACGGGTGCTACATGTTGGTCTTTCGTGAACTCTACAAAGCACAGCTTCTTCGAATTGAGCGGTACGACGGGTGCGAGCGCGACCATGCTTTCCACGCATCACAGCTACACTTCCTGTTGCTCGTAGACGTCGCACAAGCCGAGCAAACATTGTGTGAGCTGGCTGACGACTTTGTGGAAACTGCCGTCTGTACAGACGACAAGCAGCCCTTCCATTACCGTCTGCAGCACCGTACACTAACAACATGTCAGTGCATTCGTTAAAGGTGTAGTCCATATCCGGATGCGATCACACACATTAGATTTTTTAGTGTGCAGGATCTGCTTGCATGGTAATGTGATGGTGTGGTCATGTTACTTTAAAAATTTACATGACCATACCATAATTCAGAAAGGGGTATGTCATAAGCCGGCATTGATGCTGAAGACGTCATTTTGAACAGTGGCTATAACTCTTAAACGATGCAGTTGTGGACCAATGTTCATAGAACAAAAAATGCTTATTTTGACCAGTTCTATCATTCCCCAAAGTTTGTAACACATCTTTAGTTACACCCTGTATACATGCATACATTTTTATACATATATAGAAAGTAACTTATATAAGACATTAATAATATGTATCTGACAACTAAGTATGAAATCACAAAAAAGGAAGGAATAACTTAATAATAAAGAAATTTACTACTGCTGAAAATGGATCTAGGCCATTATAACAAATTGGTTATGGGAAATAGCTTGGAATGAACGTCAAATGAAGTTTATATATTAATTAGGGAATCGGAATCTTGTTGCTTTGCTTTGTAAATCTCTATGGATTCTAAAATGTTGGTTCTTATGGAGTCATTGCAAATATGAATAATGTTCATAGACTTATTGAGACTATCAAGGTTGTGTCCTTTTTCAATGAAGTGAGTAGCATATTGGGATTTATTGTTTTTTTTATAAAAAGATGATGCACGTTCCTTAAATCTTGTAGCAAAATTGTGGGTTGAGAGGCCAATATAAAAGTCATTACAAATATTACAATTTATTCGATATACTCCAGCCAAATTATAAATATCTTGTGAAGGAGTGGGTGGGGGTCGAGGGTTTAAGGTTTTATGGCAGGGAAAAGGGGTTCAGAAGGACAGTTTTATCCAGTCACCTTTAACACCATACTTATTATGTTCTTGAAGACTAAACATCGAGGCATGTTATTCTCAAATGTACCCTTGAAAAAGCCGGGAAAGAAAGGAGAAATCAGTCGGGATCGCTAAATCCCGACACAATATACTGTAAGGCAACAATAAACATTATGGAATAATATTTACTATTTAATATATTAATTTACTGTTATGCCGCCGGATGGCCTAGTAAATAAATAAATAAATTTTTGTAGCATCAC
>JAHWFO010043354.1:2960903-2981391 GCA_023313115.1 Rhysida immarginata
TTAAATTATTTATTTATTTTTCTTTTCTTTTAAAAACCTTTATAATTTAAAATTGGCTCATCAGAGCCAAACAATTTATTTACCAAAGTTATTCGATTCTGATAGAGGAATCCGTTTATGTCGAGTTTATTGACTTGGGCTTGATGGAGTGTACCTGTTATATCTTAATTATTAGAAAGAAAAAAAACAAACTAGTATCTCTAACATACCAAAAAATTTGTCATAAAAATTCCTTCAAGTAAATTTTAAGGTACTCTCTAATAGTGCATTAATTTCACTTGGTTCATTTTTTTGCCGTTTCAGAAGAGATAGCTGCAGAAAATTGATCACATATGTAGACACGGAATTTTTTTTTCAAAATTTCAATATATCTTGTCGGATCATAAATTTTTTAAGTCGATTTCAGAAAAATTCTTTTGAGTTGGGAAAACGAACACAGGCCAATATAACACAAAATTCTTACGTTTTATCTGCTATACAGAAATATACTTTTAAGTCAGTCACTACAGCTAACAAAAATACTATATTATCTTAATATACTTTTAAGATAAATTAACTTATCCTTATATATGTCCTCGTAATGACCAAAGGTCCAAAAGGACTTTTAAAATATTTAAACGGCCTGAAAACAGATCGTAAACAGCAAGGAATTCACATAGAACACCATGAAATTCTCAGCTTGTTTTCACCCCAGTATCCCACAAATCCTTAGCGCAAACCGGAAATGAGAACGTCTCTATTTGTAGTGTGTTTTCATATCTGCCATTATTAAGTGTGATTCACTAACTATCACGACACCTAGTGGTGCCCATTAAAATGTCATGGATACACAGAATAGTTAACAAAATTCAGTGGTACATGGATGTTCAATTGAAACAATATGCTATGATTGAATTCCTCACTGCAGAGGGTTGTGCACCCCTAGACATTCATTGAAGGATCAGTGCTGTCTATAGCAAAGTATGTGAGGATGTAAGTTTCAATATATGCTAAAACATGGCATGTAATATATCAAATAACTCGTAACAACGTGCCATGAGTGAATATAACCAGTAAATAATGATAATGGTTATTGTTTAGTAGCACGTGCCTTTTAGAAGGTTGTCAAGGACATGAAAGACAGTAGTCCAGACTAAAGCCTCCATGACCAGCCTTACAGTGGATGACCTGTAACATCTGAAGGAATATCTTAAAGGTCACAATTACACTAGTCACGAGGTAGTAAAAGCAGCAGTTTTTGAGGATAAAAGGTGTTATTCTTTTCATCATATTTATTATCCACAGTTGTTGGTTTATTTCAAAATTGATTCCCCTTCAAAATGGTTTATTTCAAAACTTTTCACCTAATTCTACTAGCCACATAGGATATCATCTCCCTTGTATTGTATACAGACATGCAATTTTCATGTTATTATTTATTTTTATTATTTTCTTTTTACCATTTTCAGTTTTGTAACACCATATGTATGTTACTTCCATGGTTAATTTTATTTATTTATTTTTTATTTATTTATTTATTTAGTTAGTTAGTTAGTCAGTTATCATTTTCTGATTATCTTGCAAAACCAATGATTCACACCCTTATATGCAATTGTTACCATTACAATTATGTTTATTTTCATTCATTTATTGTTCATTTAACATTTCTATATGAGAACTTCAAACCTATAATTACGGAATAATGTTTTATTTCTTTATATTTTTTAACGGCCTGGATATTTTTTCTTTCCACCCATCTGATAAAAATTTCTGATGAGAACACTGAAGTAACAGTATTTTCTGCACCATTATAAATCACATCAGAACTGATAAATGCGATCAACTTCTAAGCAACTACATCACTGCAAAATCTAAGTGCAATTGCCCCACACTTGATGGTTCTCATACCAGCTCAATATAGGAGCTAACCTTGAAGTCATTTTATGATAATTTTAATCCGACAAACAATTTTGTACTCTGCAGATTTAAGTTGATCCCTGAGCTATTTTACTGAGCATACAAAAAAAAAAAAAATAGAATCACTGATCGCCTGGACAGTCATGATTAACATTCATTTTTTTTAATGGTCCCCCCCCCCCTTTTTTTTTTCTTCCCCTTTTGAGAGTTTTTGTATCTAACCATTTATTTTTCATATGTATTGATTTATTACAACCTGTATATTTATAATATTAATCGAGAAGGAGTGTTTAGTAATGAATTAATCTTAATGTACTTCTTTTTTAATGTAAAAACAATAAACTAAAATATACAAAAGCAAATAATAAAGAAAAACGATAATGTCACCAATCTTGAAAATAATATCTATTGATAACATAAAAATAATAACTACTAGCTATTATATCTATAATAAATTTATTAGTTAACTTATTTCTATAATTACGAGGGTGAATCAAAGAGTAAGTTACACTCAGCATCATCGGTCGAAGAGCGCCGATATCATTCGCCTTTTTTAAGGATGTTGCCTGTATGTCTATAATTGCATTATTGCATGATCCCACGTGTTCACGTATTTACTACATACGCAAGAGCATTGTTTTCATGGTGCAGCAACTGGTTGTACACTTCAAGTTGGAGATTCGCAAAACAATCCGTTTTTTGTGGGGAAAAAGCTTAAATTGCACTGAAATCCTTAAGGAAATTTGCAGTGTCTATAGGGATAATGTGATTTCTCGTCCTGCAATTGTGAAGTGGTGCCAGCAGTTCAAAAATGGGCGTTCAGATTTGATGGATGAATTCCGCGCAGGAAGACCATCCACATCCAACACACCCGAGCACACTGCTCTCGTTAATGAGATGATTCTGGACAATTGACGAATCAGAATTAAAGAAATCGCCGGAACGCTTAGCTTTTCTTACGGGAGTGTGCTGACATGGTTGAGAAACCAACACAGTGGAGTTAATTTTTACCACAGCGGCATGGAAAAGTTAATTTCACGTTGAGGCAAGTGTTTACAATTGTTGGGTGATTATGTAGAAAAGTGAAATAAATGGTGCACGTGTGACCAGTGGTCAGTATGTTTGAAGTGTGTATGATATATGTCAACATGTGTAATTGCATGGTTGGCGTTTATTCCGTATTTTTCGTGTAGCGTTTTTTTTATTCACTGTGATAGTCAATTGCAATGTTTTCTTGTTAGTGAATAGGCATTGCTGTCAGTTGATAGTTAAGTTTATGATTGCTTTATTTTTAATTTAGTATTTAGCAATACATAATATTTTTTTTTCATTTTTAGTGTTTTCAAAAACATTGTAACAATACCTGTCGATGTTGTCAGAGGGCTTTGTTGCAGTGTGGACAATTTTTTTGGCAAAAAGAGCGTTTCTATTATTATTGTTGGTTGCGCGCTTCTTGTTGTTGGAAGCGAATGTGTATATGAAGAGCAAGCTTCGAAAATGGACGCTTAGCATGGTATTGGCAATGTTGAAGCTTGCCTTTTATGTAAGGTGTTACTGTCTGTTATTTTGCAGTAGCCACTATGGATTGAATCGTTGTAAATATCTCCCTAACTCATACTTTGCTTTTTGTTTGTTTTGCGGATGCAACATGAGTGAAAAACCGTTTTAGAACGCAGTCATGGTGCGCATTCACTTGTTTTTTTATTAAAAAATTGGATTTAGTCAAGAACAGAGTTTTTTTCCGAAAAGTGATTAAACCAAAGTTTATGAATTTTTTCTGACTTTCTAATGAATTTTTAGTCAAATTTCTCTCTGGGTGACAGCCAGAAGACTTGAAGATTATTTTTCCTTTTTTTGTTACATTTTCATTTATATTTTAAAATTTTTTATTACATTTTTCAATTGAGAAATTTGAATTTAATTCAGCAGATCTTGAATTCATTGTTAATACATTACAAGGAGCAGAGGAAAACACATCGGCTTTTTCGGCGTGCACCCCTCCGATAAGAAAATGACGTGATTTTTGGTGAGAACTTTCCTTTTCTTTATATTACCATGATTTTTGTCGGCGGAAATTGCTGTTTCGAAACGTGTGGATGAAGGCTAGCAATATTGCTCGTCAGTTCTTTCTTCCTCCCACTGGGCAGCTAGAGTTTGAGCCAGTGCATCACTGCACAGCACGTCGACTGTGTTATTATATGCAGGTGTAAACTGTATAGTTGCCTGCGCTTCTTGGCCTGGACATAAGCGGGATTAATCGCGACGAGTAACTGAACAGGAATCTTGTAACAGTTAAGTGGAGCTGTTACCTGCCTCTGTAGAGAACTGGGATCCCCTCAGGATTTCCCCCCTTTCAATTGTGGATTGGAAATAGTAATCGTAGCATAGATGCATATTACCAGTCGCGGCGCTGATCACGTCTGTCATTATTTGTCCGTTGTGTGTAAAGCTGACCCCCTCACAGGTTGTCTTAGTGCTAGTGGAGATTTGTGGTAATTGCAAATACGTGGGTAAGCACGGATGCACTTGGTGTTATGTGGAACGGCTGGACGATTGTTGGGTTATGGGAGGATAGATCGTAGAGCAGAGCGCTGTATTGGTTGGAAGCATTGAGTGCCTGCGCATTGTTTTGGGGTTACCGCTTCCCTCCCCTCCCTTTCAAACCTAAAGCTGCCATTAGAATACAGCAATAGGTATTGTGGATGTTATTAAAAGGGAAGCACGGCGCGTTCTTGGGGCTGCTCTCGTTTTATTGCTCTCAGGCATCCTAGTTGGTTCATGGTGACCGTTAATGTCAGTGCTGTTGTCCATGTGACCTGTTCAGAGCTGCTCACTGAGCCCTTGTTGACGCCTGTGTTGGCAAGAAGCCAAGACGTATATAACGTTAATAATGTTTGTTCAATTATACATTTTGTTCACATGTTGAAGATTAATGTTAATTTTAACAAGGGGCCCCATTGTTTTATTCTTGCTTAGTATGCTTTTAGTTTTCATGCATATGAATGGTTGTAATAACCTATTAAGCCTATTAAATCCTTGTGTTCCTACCTCAACCACACTGCGTGTTCTATCAATTTCCAACGCCCTCGCAAGTCTCAGCCCTCCCTGCCATAGCGTGCGGTGGCTGATTTTTGGTTAGGTGTCATTCGACGACCTACCCCCGCACGGGTGGCTCACACGTTTCCTCAGAATGTTTGTAAGGGATCTTAGCTAACATCTGTTTTTACTGTTTAAGAGTGTAACTTTCTTTTTGATTCATCCTCGTATATAGCTATTGCATACAATAATGTTAATGCATTATTATTATAACAGGTTATCAATATTCGTTAATTAATAAGTTGCTTCTGAGGGATACATGTAAACATGATTGTGGAACTTTATCTGCATTGTATAGTGACTTTTATAAAGGTCATTTCATTTTTTCCACAAGGAAGTATTTCTCAAGTCAGTAGCTGGCAACCAAAGTCTTCAAATGTTTCATCGTCTTTAAACAATGATCTCTTCAACTTTTTCTTTAATTAATCCATCATTAAGATATATCAAAAGATTACAAGGTTAATTTGCACTATGTGACCACGACTTGCGGTGCAATGGAGGGCTGTTTGTTTTGCGTTTTCCCCTACCTTTATTCCGCTAACTCTTATTACTCTCGGTGCTTCATACTTCATTGCTCAATGTTTTCCATTACTCACATGCCTTAGGTGTTCTGTCTACAACATCCAGTGGCATATTTAACACTTGAGAGGCCCCAGCTACAATTTGATTTTGAGCCCCTTTTGAGGCCCCTTTGATTTATGAGGTCCCAGGTGTGTGCCTTCTGCATGTATGCATTAATCCACCATTGATGACACCCCCCTTCAGGGGCAATTAATGATACATGCCCTAACTTGTTTTGGTCACAGGAAGGCAACCGGTTAGTTTCCCGTAAAGAAAGAGGAAGCCAAAACTTAGTGAGCGAAAAAACGTAGGGAAAATTGCAATATGAAAAGCCTTCCACCGCACCACAAACCTTGGTCATATAGTACGAATTAGCAGATTACAGTAAAAGTCCTTTAATCTGGTACTTGATGGTTCAGAACATTCAATGATCTTAAGTTGAAGAAAATAGTCCCGTTTCCGGATTAAGCGTCATTTTCCATAATTCGGAAATTTTAGTGCACATCTACAAATTATTAATTACATCTGACTTCATTATAATTTTCGACAACTAACCAATTAATTGTATTCAGTTTTACTTTTTTTTATTTTTAAGATTAACCTCTTCACGACCAGCATAAATTTTGAAGGAACCTCCCAGGACCAGATTTTATGTACTCTTTGACAAACCAGTGACGAACGTCCATTCGTCATTACAATTTTTTAAGAAAATTAATGTAAAATTTTCTTAAATGATTTCATATACAATTTCATGTACAATATTCATGTATAATTTTGTAAGAAAATTGTTGTTCCCTCTGTTGAAAATTATAGGTCTGTTATCATATATATATTTATAGAAAAGTGAGCATGCAATTTGGAACAGAAGGAATAATAAATTCATTACACACATTCATTCAAAACCAATCATTTTAATCAGTTGTTTATATAATGTTACACTTTCAAATAAACAAACCTATTTCCGAGATTCATAAAATTTTTGGAAGTGTTCAATCTCACATAAACCAGGCATACCTGCACAGCCCATGCACTGTTCTTGTGTCCTTTCTTTTTTCATTCTCAATCGTCCAAATCAGATATTTCTGTTTCAGAATCAGTATTTATTTCAAAATCAGGACCTTCAGCATCACTACTTGCGTTGACATAATCATAATCATCCATTTTTACAAAAAAGGAGCAAAAACAACGTAAAAACGGTGCAAATATGATGTACAACAGTGTTAAAATAAGCAATCAAAAAATAAACACAATGGTTCCATCTATCGACAGGAAAATGGACCCATATAAGTTTAAACTATTCCAAATCATTTTATTGTTTCATTCCTTAAAAACCACGTTTTCATTTGGTTAATAGAATTAATAACTAAAAATGACGAATGTATGTTCATCATGGTATTGAACGGAGGGTCTAGCTTGACGAACACATGTTCGTCACTGGTCTTGAAGAGGTTAATTATGAATATACAACCATGACTGAATTGGAGGTACCATTCTCGCATTTCAATAAGTAATGGGACGGGGTAAAAATAAACAATACTCCTTTAATATCAAACTTTAAATTTCTTCCTGTCCTAAATTTAGACAATAAAATATTTAACAACATTTCTAGTTTCTTTGGGTTTCTAGTTGCTTGAATTTTGGCACTGATCAATTACAAACACTAATCAAATTTTTCTTTTTCTCTTTGTACATGTATTTATGTGTTGCTTCTGATTCTTTAAATATTCGACATCTATGCAGTTAATTGCAGTTTTCTTTTTAAATATCTTTAAGAATTTCTTAGAGCGATTAATATTAATACAGTCATAACTAAATTTTGTATAACAATTGTATTTTCACCGAAAGGTTTGAATTAAGTCCCCTGGAAATTGTGAGCAGCAATTAAGAAATTAATATAGGTATAAAACTATACATTTCTTTATAATGTAAAAATAAAATTGCTGTTTATTGGTGCTATTACTAGTTTATTATGGCAATTGGTCATTTTGAAAAATAAATGTTATTCATGCTTAGGCTCTCCAGTAGCGACCAATCATATGAATCAGGGCCACATCGATGTTCATTTATTTTTAGCGAATAAAAGAGTGACATCACTAACTTGACTAAATGCTATTTTATTTATTAAAATTAAACTCAGTGAAAAAAGGAAAAAAAATTAATTTGTAAAGCCTCATTTATTTACTCTATTAAATATAAACGAATGTAATCGTGCTCACTTAAGTTATTTTACCTCTCTCTCTCTCTCTCTCTCTTTAAACTTCGATTATTTGAAAGCATATACAGTCTTAAAAGAAAGAAATACCTTTTTCTGAAAGCTGAAAGAAAAAATAACGGCAATGTTGGTCTTTCTTATGTTAAAGAGGAACAAAGGCACATGAATTTCCCTGACTTTTCCAGGTTTTCAAGACACATTTTAAATTTTCCTGACAATTCCCGGTTTTCTAGGTTTTCCCGGTTGGTAGACATCCTGTCATATAGAGTATAAACAGTCATTGCATTCTGATTACAGGACTCCCATGTTGTGGATTCACTACTGATTTCATTTTGGGTGATTTTTCTTTGAGGACCTGACATCTCTAAGTTCTGTAAGTGTTTCATTATCAGCATATGTTACGGTCAACATATTATGTGGTTCGAGACTCATAAGAACAAGAATGCTTTAGAGTGCTATCTTCATGCAAGATGAAAAATCACCTCCAATTAGTCAACAAGTAAAAGAACTGCTTCATACCAACTTTGGCAATTATCGTCATCTCCAAAAGTACCGTAATTTTCGGGAGTAACGCCGCGGCGGCTGATACGCCGCACAAGCCAAAATTTAACAAAAATGTTAAATCTCCGGGAGTAGCGCCGCGGCGGCCGATACGCCCCCCATTTTGATTCTACTCACCGAGGCAGCCGACCGGCGACCAGTGTTGGATCCGATTGCTATTAGCGCGACCAGTCGCATTATGAAAATGCTCATCACGACCAGTCATTACTTTATGAATCGAGGGTCGTCCAAATCGGGAGAAAATTTAAAATGAATAAAGCCTGCTATGTATGCCTGCATTGTTCCACGTTGATCAGACATAGTCAAAATTTCGAGTCAGTCACTGGTGGCTCCAAAAAGAGCTTTGCGGTGGGCTTTGACCAGTCGCGACCAGTCGGAGTTTTTAGACACACCTTTAATAATTAACCTCTTCACATGCGTTCGTCATTTTCAGTTATTAATTTTATTAACTAAATGATAATGTGGTTTTTAAGGAATGAAAAAAATAAACTCATCTGGGACAGTTTATTCTTTTATGGGTCCATTTTCCTGTCGATAGATGGAACCATTGCGTTTATTTCCTAATTGCTTATATCAACACAGTTGTACATCGTATTTGCACCGTTTTTACATTGTTTTTGCTCCTTTTTCGTAAAAAATGGATGATGATGATGATTATGTCGATGCAAGTAGTGATGTAGAAGATCATTCGTAAAAAAATGAATGTGTGTAATGAATTTATTATTCCTTCTGTTCCAAATTACATGCTCATTTTTCCATAAATATTTAGTGCGATAAGAGACCTGTAATTTCCAACACAGGGAATATCAATTTTCTTACAAAATTGTTCATGAAATTGGACATGAAGATTGTACATGAAATTGTACAAGAAAATTGTGCATCAAAATTTTCTTACAGAAATTGTACATGACGAACACACGTTCGTCACTGGTTTGTCAGATGGTACCTAAAATCTGGTCCTGAGAGGTATCCTTCAAAATTTAGGCTGGTCGTGAAGAGGTTAAGTTTATAATAAAAATATGTGACACTGATTAACAAATATCGAAGATAGATATTTAACCCCCAACCATTCACACCCTGTCTCATAATCACTTGAACGGTGTACCTTATACACTAGAGTAAACATTATTTATTCATGCATGTAGTATGAAATTACATACAGATGCGGCCAGTTCTGCTCTAGTTACTTTCATCCAGCAGAATGTACAAATGTACCACCTTCCACATCTGTTTTGAATATTCTTTACAGACAAAGTCGCTGCAAGAAGAACATCTCATAGTTGTCTTTCCGTTTTTAGCTTTTCCATGGAAACAAGACCTTTTTTGAGCTTTTGCATAAGAGACTCAGTAGTATCCCCTTCTTGTGGCTATGGTTTATATTTCACCAATAAATATTGGGTGTCAAGTGGAGGGTTTTTTTCAACAACGTTCTGCTCAACCCACATGGTTTACTCATTACATCAAAGCAGTGCTTTTAAGTGTGTATGAAATCATATCAGCCACAGGAGATGTTCTGGAAATCGACCATTGTGCCACTCCCCTAGTAATGAATTAAGCTGAGGATAAATACCTGATGATGCCTGTTCAAACATGTAAACAGAAAAGAGACAAAAATAACTACGATGGCAATCAAATACACCAGCATGAGTTATAAACGGACAACTCTGCAGTTACATACAATTTTATTTAAATTGAAAGAGTAGTGCATTAATGCCATTGTGACATATTTAATATTTTTTAATTCGAACCCTAAATGTGTATAAGAACGAAATTTCTGAACATAATTTCTAATAGTGGGGTGTCCATCTTATGACATCAACGGAGACAAGGTCCTTGCTTCATAGTGTAAATTAATATATCACATGCGAGATAAATCATCATAAATAAATTAATTTAATTTTATTAATGTATGTATTGATGATGATAATCTCACATGCAATCTAATAATTTACAATATTAAAACAAAACCATGCCTCTGTTGACTTCACCAAGATGGACGTCCCACTATTGAAAATGGCAATGATGTTGTTAATGTGCTAATCTTTCAATTTAAATAAAGTTGTATGTGATTATAGAATTATCCTTTAAGGGTTACTAATAGAGAACTGTTATTCTGGATGCTGTCTTTGCTCATGGCCAACATCAATAGACAATTCCTTTGATAAAGTTTGAATTTTTATTAGAAATGAAGACATCTGTATCTCATTGTTAAAATCAATCGTGAATAATGATAAACACATCTGAGATTGGGAGGATTCTAGTTTCAAGTCTCATCCAGAAGGACTTCTTGGTGAGCAAAACATGATCTAAACTTGCTCGGTGTAACAAAAAATTATTTTCCAAAGGACAAAGCAATTTTTACGTTTTTCTTTGCTTTTCATTTTATAGCACGTCTATTATATTAGTAAAAATTATTCAATATAATAATAACTACTGTATTATTATTTGGATTAGTACACTAAGTAAGTTACAAACGGATATAGAAATGAAACAAATAAGAATCTCCACATAATCACCCTGTACAATGAGGCACTTGTCCTATCATTAAAGAAACCCTTCAAAACTAGCAGGATAATATTCTTTGTACAACTTCATCGTCATTATATGATTTTTTTTTTTTTATTGAGTATATTGAGAATACACTGAAAAACAATCGCGATTTGACAGAATCCTAACCTCCAAATCTATCATCTGATATGATTACGAGAATTCCTGTGAAAACAAAAATCAAACCATATAGGACACATTCATGTCGACCTGGAAATTACTAAATGTTGCACCATATGAGAAGACTTTTATATAAATTAAGACAAATTGGGACAGAAACCTAAAATCGGGCCAAATAAGTCTCCAGGTGTAACTGCTGAAAAATTTTAGGACAACGGACGAAAAAAACAGGACTATACTGACAAAATAACTGAAGTACTAATTAAAACTTAAAGTTAACAAAAATTTTATTAAGTAACTAAATGAATCAAAAAATATATTAAAAGACAAGTCTATGATCACAAATAACTTTATTTATTTTGAAAGAATAATTTGTTAATATTAACTTAGCAAATCTAAATTAATTTCAAAATGAGTTCTAAACATAAAATTAAAGAACATTCTAAATAGAGCCTACACCATAAGGAATTCAATTTTGTTTGGAATATTTAGTGACATGATACAGTACTGTTTGTGTAAATTGCAACACCATAAAGGGATCATATCAATAGAATGAAATTTACATTGTGTATCTATACATTTGTAAGAAACGTAGAAGGAGGGGGGGGGGATCAAAATAAGAAATAAATGCTCTATAAATATATGTCCTACAAATTATTAAGTACCGAAAGATGCTTTATGCTTTCAGTGTGGGGAAACGTGTCTGTCTGTCTGTCTGTCTGTCTGTCTGTCTGTCTGTCTGTCCGTCCGTCCGTCCATAACTCTAACTCCTCCGAGGCTATGAAAGATTTTCAAAATCTGTTTTCATAAGTCGATGAATATGGTTCATGGCACGAACCAATCACAATTATTCTCTAAATCGGTTCATTGGCATGTGCACAAATGGTTCCTCAATTTTCCTGCCAAGCAATTTTCAATAGAAAGATATATTAAGGAATATATCAAACAAATCGTAATGAAGAGATAGAAGGGCTTATTCATTACTATTTTCCTCAATCGATGAATATGGTACATGGCACGAACCAATCACAAATATTATCTAAATGGGTTCAATAGCACGTGCACAAATGGTACCTTCACGACCCCACCTAGCACAGGTATTAATATGTCAAACAAATCGTAATGACGAGATAGACGTGGATATAAATTACTAATTTTCGCCAATTAATAATTATGGTTCCGGGAATGAACCATTTTGAAAATGTGTGAAATCGAAACAACGGCACATGCTCTAATGATACCCTTATGACACCCTCAATATTTTCAATGATAAGATATGGCATGTAATATATCAAACAACTTTATATGATGTGTCATAATTGATAGTGAAACAACAAAGTAAAATTAATGATAATCCAAATTGGTTCAAAGGCACGTGGTTTAATGATATCATTATGGTCCATTAGAAACTTACAATGTTAACATAGGGTGGTTAAAAATATGGCTCCGCGAATGGTTTAGTTTAACCTTTCGGTACTTGGTTATGTCATTCCTTAATGGTTTATTGTTACTGAGTTACATGCGACAGCGTTACAAGATGTACAATGGCCACATCACAGGAGAGGCTCAGTGTCCACCATAAGCAGCAATGCAAATGTGGCAGCGCCTCAACATAGACTGGCAAAGCCGCTCAATCATATCAGCATCCTGTAGAACAGCTACACATGCACTCTTCCAGATCGTTAATATCATTAACCAAAGTACCGTTAGGTTGGCTGATGTGAATAAAAACAAGTGACATCTCTATACATATGCATGGAACTCAATAGCAATGCTTTGTAGAGCATATCTTCATAGGGACATTCTTTCTTGTTTTGATCCCAGGAACCCCCCTCCCCTGATGTTTGTTACACCCTATATATTACTAATAATGGCATACATAAGTGATTTCAGTTTCATAACAATGCAGCAAAAAATTAATTAATATTTTTGATACTGCCATGAATTGCAATAAGAAATGCTATAAGTCATGGCATCAAATCAAAGAAATTTGGATGTGGTCCTGGGTAACAGTCTACCATTAGACCAGGACCTGACAGGCTAGTGACCATATCCCAAACATGTTCAGTCTGTGAAATAACTTGATACATATGCAGGCCAGGGAAGATGAAGCCAGCTGGACAATACCATCTCCCTATGGTCCTCTAACATGTATGTGGCTCCTTCATCCCCGTTCGAACACACTCATTTGTTTATATGATATCGACCCTTCAGACTATGTCTGCACTTTGGCCTCATAGCTTAAGCTGGTCATTAACTGGAGGTGAACCCACGAAAATTCACTTCCAAATCGACACCAACACAGTTGGCCAACCAAGTAAGCTTGGTGACCGAGATCGTACAGGTACAAGTCTCAAAACCAACAAGTTATAGGTTCAAATCCCATTAACAACATAAATGTTTGTGTTTGCTTCTTTACTAACAAGCTTGGAAGATCAAACAAAATCTCAGTAGGCTGATCTCCTGCTAGATTAAATTTCAAATAGATCCAATGGTAAAATGATGAACAGAAAAGAGAACGAGAGATATGTCAATAAGACATAGCAGTGATGGCGCTAGGCAAAATCAGCGTGGCGCAGTGCCATGCTGCCCCTTGCCCCGCCACGCTGCCCCTCAACCCCGCCACGCTGCCCCTCGGCCCACCCACACTCCCTCTCGGCACTGCACAAATGCAAGAAACTGAATTCAATAAATGCCAACAATGTGCGGCTTAAGTGATCATTGTGGAGCTTATCATTGTGGCGTGGGTGATTTAATTAAACTACTAAGTACATTCATTTAAAATATTAACTAACTGCATCAGTTTAGTTGGTAGCCGTGACAAGCTGTTCATCATATTGCTCCTTGTGCTTTTTTTATTCTTTTTTTATCCTTTTGTATTCGTGTGCGGTGGTTGTCTGTGGTCGCTTTACTGTCAAAACAAACCGCTTCGTCCGTGAGAAGAAGTATTCCTCAATAAGCTTTCACGTTTAAATTAGCATTAATAAAATGTTGAGGGATAATACAGATCAACTGTATAAGGTATAAAATTTAAAAATCTTAATGCAATCATTATTCGCAATTTTATCCTGCAAAAATAGTGCATACATTTTTGAAAGATATACTTTCAAAACTATTGAGGAATGTACCACCAATAGGAAGAGATTAGCCTAGAAGAAATTAGAAAGCCTTAACGTGCCCTAATCGCATACAGATTTCGAAGTTAGCATTATGCTGTAAAAATATAAACGTAGGTCACTGAAATGCATGTACTTTTATTATCTTTAAAGTAAGAACTTAGCTGCATTCAGTGCCCCTTTCAGACGTTCAGTGCCCCTTTCGGACATTCAGTGCTCCATTGCCTTCGAGCGTGCCATGCTGCCCTTTTGTTTCTGTAGCCATCACTGCATAGTGGCTCTTAGAGAAACATTTACAGCTTACTGAACATGATATACTCCTTTCAACAACCTCTATTTAATAAATGTGACTCCTTTCAACAACCTAAGCAAATGACGATAATTGCAAATTTGACTGCAGATTATAATCTGTTTTGCTTTTCCTTTAAATATCACATGATTACCATCATTCTTTCATGGTGTTGCAATTGTCACAGCAGTGTATATATAAAGATGATTGCTATGCCTTCAAGCTTAAGGCAGAGACAGAAAAATTTGCAGACATCTTAAACAATCAGCAATCTGCTATCAGCTTCTGTTGCTAACTCTAACCCGTGTTAGCCATATCAGATATAAAACAAAGTGCAATGGTAGGAATCGGCAACAGCATCGGACACAATTCTAAAGTTTCTTTAATACAGTACATCAAAGTGTAAAAAATCAAATCATCTACATTGTACTTCAAAACATCAACCTTTATTCATCTATCTCAGATAAAAATGTCACGAAGCTGATATTCTGGATACTGCATAAGACTACTGAAATAATGCTTTTTTTAATAGAATTGTCCTTTAATATTTAAAGTTTGTACAATAAAACTTACGATCTCCTAATAAGCCAAACTGAGGTGGATTCTGGCAACAATCATTAGATGATGATCTTAAAATTTTTTTTTGTAATCGTCCTAAATAAAAATAGTAAAATTAATAATTGAATCTTTGGAATTTATTTATATTTTCGCTACCACTAACACACTGTTGAAAAGATTAAAAACATATTTAGTAACTGTTACGATAAAGGGGCTTAGTTTGAAGTTATATAATCTTCATAAAGAGCTAGGGATCCCAGACCCAAAAAATAACCTTATAAATGAAGCATTCAAGATTACTGCTTAAACAAACTTATCATTAAAAGCCAGTCATTTACCTCAATTAAAGTTAAGAGCTATATGTTCAATTAACTAAAACTCTAGGATAAACAATGAAATGAAATAAGTGTACTGGCTTATTTAAAAGAAATAAAATGAATTCTTCTCTCAAGTCAAATATTACATATATTCATGAACTCTGTTAACTATTCAGTACAGAGCATCCTATGAATTAACAAGTACAATGAAGTTCGTGTTAATGAAACCTGGATATAGCAGAAATCTGGCCCTTTTTTTTTTCCTGGTCACGTGAATTTTTTTTAAAAAATGCATATAAGTCTACCTGGATTTAATACAACTGTCTAACGCGAAACAAAAAGGACAAATTATGATTCTAACGGAAAATTCTTTAAATTTCTGTCAGTGATGAGTTTTTGTCATCTCAAGTTAATAAAACAAGAAGGTATGTTGGCTACTTTAATTTTAAGCCAATCATGTAAGAGTAATGTGACTTATTTGTCATCACAAATTAATTAGTACATAGGAAGTTGTGTTGGCTATGTTAATTTTAAGTGATGGGAGAAAAAAAGCCTTGAACAATCGCGTATTATGTTATGTATCTCTAGGCATGGCTTCGAGGAAGAGAGCCATACTTGACCTTAACAAGAAAGTTTGAAGTTATAGAAGCACGTGAAAAAGATAAACTAGTGTGAAGCAAATTGTTGAAAGTTTTAAAATAGGTAAAACACAACTTAATGACATCCTGAATGTAAAAGCAGAAATTACAGATGAATGGCCAAATTTCCCAAATGGTTTGAAGAAACAAAAGCTGAGAAGATGCAAAAAAGACGAACCTCTTGTCCACAAACGTTTTAATGGGCGTAATTTTAAATAAAAACAGTCTTTGTTTCTAAGAGACTTGAGTGCAGCCAAGTTCTTACGATCTATAATAGCATTAGTAGAATTTTTCTTTAACTGTTGTGCGCAAGCGGTTCGTCTTTTTTGCATCATGTCTTTATCATTGTCTTGTATATTCCCACTTCTCATCGTTTGCTTCTCAGGCTCTATCACCACAGGATTTCAGTAGGTTCGTGTCTTCAAATCTTAAATTTAAGTTGATTAAGGCTGACATTTCCTTTTTACTAAATTGCAAGCATTTTAAGGTTTTCCCCAACTTCGTGTTAAGACTGAATTTTAGAACCCTATCGGTTTGGGATCAGAAGGCCTTGTTCTTCGCTCGATCTAAGAGATTAGATTTTTGAATTTCGCTTATATGAGTTACATTTGTTAATTAGTAACAACACCCCCGCAGAACTTTGGGATTCTTTTTCTAACTATACTTTCGCTATTAACCAACATTTATTTGAGAGAAAAACCAAAAAATTGGATAATAAATTCCATCTAATTTTGTCCAAACAAAGGAAAATGGCCCCCCCCTCCACCTTCCTCGTTTTTACGTCAATACGTTATCAACAAAACGGATCTTGAGTTCAAGGAAGAGGAACTCAACCTCCTGTCGAAAGGTTTGAAATTTTCTATTTGTAAGGGGCATTTTGACTTAGAAAATATTATTTGTGATATAGAAAGCAGTATTAAATTCATGCCTCAGGCGAGAAGACAAGCAATTAGGACCGCTTGCGCACAACAGTTAAAGAAAAATTCTACTAATGCTATTATAGATCATAAGAACTTGGCTGCACTCAAGTCTCTTAGAAACAACGACTGTTTTTATTTAAAATCGCCCATTAAAACGTTTGTGGACAAGAGGTTCATCTTTTTTGCATCATGTCTTTATCCACAGTATATTCCCACTTCTAAAAAGCTGAGAAGAATGGGAAATGAAGAAATTAACGAAATCATGTGGGAATACGACTCGTGCATCCAACCTGTGGAACAAGGAGTAATGAAGTGCATCAAAACGAATTATTGAAAACTCCTCATACAATTACGGTTGACTAATATGGAAACACTGAATAATGCGAACATTCTTACCAAATCTATAACTGTTCACAATGCCAAAGTTTGGCTTGCGGAAGCAATGACGAAAGTGCAACTCTAAATAATACAAGATGTTTTCACATAGCAAGATTGGTATTCCCAAGAGATGATTTACATGACATCACAGAAAACGAAAAAAATGTCCAGGAACTGCAAAAACTGCTTCACCTTGCTGCTTTGGATAATGCTTCCGCCAAAGATTATCTTTCGATTGATAATAATTTAGAAACAGACGATGCTTTACATGATATTGATCATTTCATTGCCAATCTTCAACATGGATGATAATGGAGAAGAGGATTTGCCACCAGTCAATATCAAATCAATTCGAGATTTACTTAAAACCATCCAGATATTCAAGATTTTGCACTTGCCAGAAGAAGTAATTCTCAACTTTTTAATTCCATTAGTAAAGTTTAATAGCAGAAAAGGAAGCACTTACTTATAATAAATGCAAGCAGACAACTGTTACACAATATTTTCCAAAAAAATCAGGTTAAATAAAAACTGTTTCATAAAAACATCGATCTTTGTTCCGATTTTTTTTTTTTTTTTTTTTTTTTTGCTCAATCTCAATAAAATGGAAAATTTCTTAGGTCACTTGAGCTTCCGTTACAGACAGGTTTCACTGTATTATTTATCTACTAAGGAGAAGGATTTTTCTACATGCAAGACTCTAAGAACAATGACTAGTTTATTGAGAAAAATAACGAAAAAATGCATGGAAAATCTGCTTTCCAAGATTGAGACTGCAGTTGAAACATCATGCCACCACTTTCAACTTGCCGCTAAACAGATGAGTGTCCACAATCTAGTGATGTCAAGAAACGGAAAGCAAAATGATGTTCTAACTGAAATTTCAATTTGTATAGCAAATTGGATTTCTTGGATTACTTATATGTAACCTTCATTGAGCTGAATACAAGAGGTTACAACTCTTAAAGCCTAGGTCCTATTCAGAAATTAACTTGGTTAATCTGACATTTACAAGTCAATAAATTTATATTATGCTAAGCATGGACAGTCTTGGTGACAGAAATGAATACAACATCAGTGTTCACTAGGTCCATTTGCCAAATCACCAGTGGCGATAGTTCAAACAATCTGGCGAATAAACTATCACATTGAACAGCGCTTGTCGATTGCATGTTCGTCAAATGTGATATTTATTCATCAGATTAGTTAAACTAACACCACAGGCGATTTGGCGAACGAACTATGCAGAGAGTGATCATTATTACAAAACAAAATAAGACATATTAAATAAAACATTCCTTAACCTTAAATATTATACAAATAATAATTACATAATTATAATGGTTTCTATTCTTGAAAGAAATTTACAGAACCACTATTGCCATTGAAATTATTGACTACATAACATATAATTTGGAAAACCAGTCTACATTATAAATTATAAAATGATGATAGATATATTGAAGCTATGCTTCAAATTATAAAATTGAATATATGTGAAAAAAGGAAAAGAAAAGATCCAAGTTGTGGAATTTTTTCTTCCTTTTTTCATCTAACGGGTGTCCCAAAAATTAGTGACAATTTGAAAAATCAATTAACGAATAATGGAAGGCGACAGGAATGTACAGATTGCTGTGTTCTGCTTAGGAAACCAGGGAATTTATTTGTACCAAGTTTCAAAATTAGTTACAAAGTTCATCAATAAGGTGCGTCCCATAAAGATAAGGCCACCTCAAGAATTGCTTGTTTAATAAAAACAACAACAGTTTGTATTAAATATATTATTTTATTCAAATGCTGCAAACATTGTTAAGACAACAAAAAGAAAAAACTTTAGCCATACATTACAATAATGGAGAAAAAAATTAAAACGAAATTTGCACAGTAAATTTCTGTCCCATAAAGTTAAGGCCACTTACAATTAATGCCAACAAAAAGTTTTCTACCACATTCCCTTTGGCATAGGAAACAACTTCAGTATCCTATGGGGCCACCATTGTTCTTAATGACCTTAAAAATACGTTGTGGTATTATTTTTACAAGCTTCACACAAGTTTCAATAGTGATATCCTCCCACTTCTGAATGATGGCTTGCTTCAAATCATTTATTGTTGAATATTGTCGCTCACCTTCATGAACAGCTCTAGCCAG
This sequence comes from Rhysida immarginata, assembly GCA_023313115.1. Taxonomy (NCBI): domain Eukaryota; kingdom Metazoa; phylum Arthropoda; class Chilopoda; order Scolopendromorpha; family Scolopendridae; genus Rhysida; species Rhysida immarginata. Next base: position 2,980,264 of record JAHWFO010043354.1, read on the forward strand.
CATTCCCCACATGTTTTCCATTGGATTTAAATCTGGAGACATGGCAGGCCAATCCATCACAGGCACCCCATTTGCCAGAAACCATTCATATGTAGTTTTTGCTTTGTGGACAGGGGCATTATCCTGCTGGAAAAAGTTATTCTGTCCGAGGTTGAATCCATAAATGGCAGGAGAAAATCAGCCAGCAATTTCTGGCAGTCAACTGCTTTCATTCTTCCACTGACTAAAGCAATACGTGTTTTGCCAAAACTGGTAAATCCAGCCCATACCATCACGGAGCCACCTCCTTGTTGTCGTTTGGAAAATATGGCTTTTTCCTTACGCAAATCTTGCCAATGGTATTGCCAACCATCAGGGCCATCCAGGTTGAATTTTTTCTCATCACTGAAAATTACACTATTCCAGACTCCAGTCCAACTCATGCGCTCCTGTGCCCACTGTAAACGTTTCACCTTGTGATGAATTTTCAGCGATGGTGCAGCCTTTCGTTTTGTGAATTTCAGGTAGTCACCTGAATGTACTACCCTGCCAATTGTAGATTTCGATACTGCTACATTATCCAATGCAGCTATTTTGCGAAAAGAAGTTCAGTTCTGTATTACCTCACGTACAATTAGACGCTTTGCACGTTGTGTAACCTTTGAAGGGTGACCTGATGATTTCTTTGTGCCATAATCTTTATCAAGCTTGAGGAAATTAGAGATTACACATCTAGATCTTCAGATTTTTGGCTGATTTTACGAATTGAGTTACTCTCAGAGTGTAGTGTACGAATTGTACCTTTCTCAAGGTCTGTTAAAGGTTTACCTTTTCCCATTTGTTGGATATTTCTTTTAAACTATCTAAAGATGGTTTTTCAAATAGTGCGCCATTTGTAAATTAGATTATTGTTCCAACTGTTGGCATTAATTGTAAGTGGCCTTAACTTTATGGGACAGAAATTTACTGTGCAAATTTCATTTTAATTTTTTTCTCCATTATTGTAATGTATGGCTAAAGTTTTTTCTTTTTGTTGTCTTAACAATGTTTGCAGGATTTGAATAAAATAATATATTTAATACAAACTGTTGTTGTTTTTATTAAACAAGCAATTCTTGAGGTGGCCTTATCTTTATGGGACGCACCTTA
>JAHWFO010043354.1:2981491-2992137 GCA_023313115.1 Rhysida immarginata
CCCCCAATAATACAATGTTTTCAAAACGTGTAGAGAACAGCAGCCTTCTATTTTTCGTTAATTGATTTTTCAAATCTTCGCTCATATTTGGGACACCCGGTATATTCTTCATTATAAATTCTACATTAAGTCATAATTAGTAGTTTCTAATTTAAATTGTTTAATAAGGCCAAGTGGGACAAAGATGAAAGGATGTGCAACAAATAAAATAAAATAAAATAAAAAAAAAAAAAAAAGTGAACCTTTCAATGCATAGAAGATGAAAAATAAAAGGAAATTTGATAACATGGGAACCATCCGAACCAGTATCAAACCAAAAAGAAATATTTTATTCACCTAAAGCTACTGACAAGAAATAATAAATTGCACTATTATATTTTTTTTTTAACAAAATAAGACCAAACGTTTTGTTTGCACACAAGCACACACTGGAAACGAAGATGGTGCATGCTGGCAGTAGCGCTTCGTTCAAATAAGAAGTGGAAGTGAAAACAAAACAAACATGGAGGCAAGGGGGAAGTAAGATCGTTAACGGTGGTCGCCAAAGAACTGCAGTTACAGCAGTGTTATTAAGCAAAAAAACTTACTGTTGCTGTATAATTAATTATTAACCTTAAAATAATTTATAACATGAGATAAGCAACCATGAATATTTTTTTTTGATACTCTAACCGAATCTGAAGTCAAAATCAAAAATTTCTGGAATAAACTGGCAACAGAATGGCCAACTTTGCAAATACCGTCATGATTTTAATTACCGTAGCTTTCACTTTTAACATCGTTCTGACAACACATTACCACGCATTTTACTGGGTGGCAATTAGCTAATTTTAATGCTCTATATTTAAAAAATAAAATTTTGTTTAGAAACTTCAGAATCCATTCCATTGTCGTCTGCCACTCCTTTTTAGGAAGTAGTTCCACTGCTTTCATGTATTGTTGAGTGGTGGAGAAAAGAAGTTCCATCAAGTACCACCAGGTGTTTTATTGCACACCTATGGGCACAATAATGGGTCTTTGTATGGCTATATTAACGCAAATTCTTTTGTTTTGTGCAGCTTATTTTGAAAGTAACAAAATAGTGCAATTTCGTATTTTGCAAGCATTAATGGTTTATTCAGGTGAAAAAAATAGTTCAATTTGGTATAAAACTGTGAGATACAGATTCGGATGTCTATAGGTTTCTTTGTGACACTTTAAGGTTTGTTTGCACATAGGCTCAAGGTTTGCTTGTAGCAACACGAAATTAAACAACTATTTCAACTTATTTATTAATCTTTTGAAAAACAATCTTTAAAGGAAAATAAATTTTGAGTAAGAGTGTCATTTCTTAATTCAAGAAATTTAGATGAGGAATAATTAATGTCTATGTTCAGACATAGAATTTACAAAATAATGTATTCAGGTGATTGAAAATGAATCAGAAGAAAACATGTTCAACACGTTTGGAACAAATTTAAAAAACACAAACAATGCGACTGAATTAGAAGCAGAAATACAGTACAAACACCAAAATTATGTCTGCTTCAGGCTAGAAATCACCATGGATGCCCTGATTATGAGCAAAATCAACAGACGGATCAGAAGAAGATGCAGGAGTTTAATCCTCTAAAATAACATGCACCTATGTCTGAAAAGGAAAGTTTTCATTTAGTGTGCATTACCAGCCATTAATAAGGACACTAATCAGCAAGGCCATCCAACAACTTCAAACTGCCAAAGGAAGCATGGAATGATGCATAACAAGGAGGGACAAAATATGGACCACTTGGGTACAAAAACTGAGTTAGTTTTGAACTTGCAGTCCAAAGCATTGAATCGTGATAATGTTTTTAGATGAAACAAACAAATAAATATTTTATCAGTACATAAACCTTTCATCTGTTTATCAATGGACAAGTATACAGAATCATGTACGTCGGTAATACTGAATAAGGGCTTACTTATAATAACTGAACTATGAAATATAAGCACAGGTATCGAGTCTCTCGATATGTCGAGTAAACAGTGTGCATGCTTAAGGTGAGTCTCTTTACTCGCATCTATGCTCACAATCGAATGCGGAACACAAACACAGCACGTGCAAGCGTTTCGCAGTATCTAAAATCATAAAACGAGTGCATTTTGTATGACGAAAAATTAAAATTATTGCATCACCCATAATGCTTTTTTGGGTCGGAACATTATTCTTAACTATAAAGAGGAAGAAATCTGTAGAAATAAATTAAGCACTTCAAAGCACGTAGAAATTCAACATACGTGTAAATTATAAATAAGACTTCAAAAACATCAAAAGATCTAAATGTTTCAAAGTAATAAATTATGAATAAATTGTGAGTAATAAAATAATTTAATGTCATGGAAAAGAGTTTATTCCAATACATTAGGATTCATTACACGAATCGGCTAGGTAAGACAGTGAAGTATTGTGGCGCTATTTGTTACACACTTTCAGTATATTTCATATCTCTGTAGTAAAGATTTAAATAAAAATTTTTGCTCTAACAACAATGGTCAGGTGACCTTTTAGTTCCAGCGTGTGCTTCAAGCCGGCACCAACAATGCTTAAACGTGCAAGAACAACGCAAAACTGTTTCCGTAATGCTTTTTAGTATCATTTGTTGCCTTAAGACATTATCATGTAAAAACAAACTAAAGTGTTCGACATTATAAAGCAGACATAACATCAAAAGGCAGCACACATTATAAACATGCAACAACAATACAAAACTGTTTTCATAATGCTTTTTGGTGTCATTTTTTGCATCACATTTTTTGCAGAATTATGTACAGCCTTAAGACATTATCATGTTAAAAACAAACTAAAATGTTCAACAACATCTCAAATGGTAAAAGACAGAACACATTACCAGAAGACAAGACAACAAAGGACTACAGGCATCTTCGACTGGGTAGTCATGAAGTGTTAAACAGTCCATGACGACATCCTTACAACAGACGAAGCGAACACATCAAGAAACTGTTGGGTTTCAATTAAAAAAGTAATCCCAGGACAGAGCATATTGGAAATGTTTAGAGGATACTTATATCCAGCAGTGGATTGATGAAGTGAATCTGATGATGCTGATAATACCATATTTTTACGGTAAATAATGTAATTAAAATCTTATATTAACTTACCATGAAGCACAGAAAGCCGAGATGCCATTGAATAGGGAGAAACAAATAAACAATGACCCTGGGACTGAGGTTTCTTTAAAGCTGGAAATCCTGTAGACAATTAATACATAAATTATTAATACCAGGAATGTGCAAAATGATTAAATAGATTTAATAATTAATTTTTTTTGTAATTTACCCATTTCAATAGCAGCTGAAGAGTCCGAAATTAAAAACCCTTCAACACGATTACCACAATACCATGTTGCAACCTAAAATAAATTTTTTGATTTAAAAAATAAGCTTACTTCCATCCTACTTAGTAATTACAACCATTCAATTACACTGTTCAAAACAGGATAACAAACCTCCATCCTTGAAGTTAGATAAGACATTAATTCTTCAAATTTCGGTTCACCAGGTGACTCAATTTGATTATATACTATGAAGTGAGAGCCATAATGGATTTCTCGTTTTGGTGTAATGTGGAGGAGTTTTTTTAAGTAACGCCTTTTCAGTTCAAATAACTTTAGAGTGTGAGAAATATTTATTACAGAGCCACTAAAAATAAAAATATATTTATATATACTTTCAAAAATAACTGTCAAAACTATTCCATGACAATCTAACTAACAAATACTTAATATACAGGGTGTCCATAAAAGGCCTGACACATTTTATCTATGCATTACCAAAAAACTAGTAAAGATAAACAGAAATGGATTTCAATATATGAAATTGTAAATGAAAAAGTTTTATTAAACCAAGTTAGTAGACCCCAACATGTGCTCCTTGAGTTACACGGAGGATATCCAGCTGATAATCAATTTCTTGCCATGTTCTTTTGAGCATATCGACATCCACCTTGTTAAAAGCAACTGTGATTCACTTCAGTTCCCGCACTCGAGCGGCGAAATTGTGAAACACAATAAAACTTTTCTAGTTACTGTTTCATGTATTGAAATCAGTTTCTATTTTATCTTTAATAGTTTTTTGGTAATACACAGATAAAATGTGTCAGATCTTTTATGGACACCCTGTATAACTAAGGCAGAATTACTCTCAATTCACTACTACAGAGGGTAGATCACGTCAAGAATTAATGATACTTGTGGGTCCATATCTTCAGCTGAAGCCAACACACTAATGTCGATCGTGCTCTATCTGATAGCCACAGTTCTGAACTATAGCCCTGCATCTGGGTTTCCATTCCAAGAGCCTCCACTGAAAAGAACTCTGGCTGATTTCAGACCACTTCTCTTTACAAGCTTTCCACAATCCCTATACTGTGCATGGTCATTTATTTCCTAAGCCCCTTTTCAAAAGCCCAAACCCGCAGAAATCTAGTGGCAATGTTTTGGGGAATTTAACTGAGATATCCGTGAAAGGCATTGCATGAATTGTCATTTCTTCTCTGAGCTTTGACAAGTAGGCAGCAGTTGATGCTGAGGTATGGTTTGACGCCTTGTCCAAATGGACCCAAACACGAAAAATGCGATTTAAAACATTTTTCCAACGGAAGATCTTCATAGATTATTTTATGAACAGTTGCCTGAGACATGCCTACACATTTTGCAATCAACCATTGGGTGCTAGTGTTTTCCTCTGTGACAAATTGCCTCACCTTCTGAACAACATTTGGAGTATGCTTGGGAGCAGTTGTTTGTTAGAAGCTCTGGGTTCGTCCACTGTTTTTCTTGGAATTTCAGATTTTTGGTTCTCATTAAGCACATACACCACCTTTGGAAGTCACCAAACCAGATGTTTTGCGCATGTTTATAAATGCAGAATAAAAGTATGTGGTGTCTGAAAGAGTAGATATGTGGCATTCCCAAAACCTATCAATTTTTGGCCTCATCTTTCTGATCACACGACTGACACTTTATCCTGCAATTTACTCCTTTCTATCCCAACAAACATTGGTTTGCTGCTGGCCACGTGATCAGATATTTTGCATATTCAAATAATTCACTCTTAACATAATCTACCTTCCATATACCAGATGAACAAAAGTCCCAGAATGGTCTAATGTCTCGAAAAATACATAGTATTTTCAAAAGAAGGAAAAATGTGTTAAATATTTTTTGAAAGCTATTTAATGGTCAAAAATTTAGCCCCCCTGCACCCCTCGTCGGGGATAGGGTAGGGGGCACCTTTGAAATTTCAAATGGGAACCTCTATTTTCAATGATATTTTCACATTGTACACAACATTTGAGAAATGTTTTATTTATAATTTAGCTTATAACATTCACTACACTAAAGTCAGTGCTATATTGATGACTCTAAAGATTAGGAAGTGTTCACTTATATATATTTCTTTTGTTAAGTCGCTGTTTTTGTTATATTTTATTTACTTTTTTATTTTTAACAGCTTTGATAAAAATTCTTCATCTTGAAATTGGAATACATATAGTATTGCAGTCTACAGTAAAAGAGCATACATCTTTTATTTCAGTACTGAAGAGCCTATTGCCTTGAAAGATTTGAATACCATACAACTTCATTACTTGCATTTATTTCATAAGATGCTTATCTTTTAATATCCAGATTATTTTGAATTGTAATCATATTAATTCTATCATCAAAATAATTTTGCTATTTTTGGTATTCAATTTATCTTCCATGTTCGCAGGGCATAGTTGAACATATAATTGTAATTTCTAAATACAGGAAAAAAGTAAAGAAAATTCCACAGCCTGGACTCAAACCAGGGACCTCCGGGTAAACGCCCCGACGCTCTAACCATTAAGCTACTGTGGACAGGGAAGCTGTCGCTATCAAACATGCCCTATGACCATAGGTTAAAGCTCGGCTCCTTGTTCGCAAGCCTGGACTATATTATTAAATGGCGAATATTATTATAATAATAATTGGAAAATGGTCATAGGAGAATTTTTTCATGTCATTACCTCCGATATTAATAAATAAATAGAGAAAATAGTAAAGAAAATTCCACGGCCTGGATTCGAACCAGGGACCTCCAGGTAAACGCCCCGATGCGGTAGCTTAGAGGTAATTACTATGTAGAGGCAATATTTTCCAATTATTACTGAAATTTCTATTACACGGGATCCCATACAATTAAAAGAATTAATAATAAAAAGTATATAAATAATACTTACAGATAGACTGGTTTAAATAGTAAGTTATGAGATTTAAGGACAGCATTTCCTAAAGACAGAGAATGGTTTTTCAATTGTCCTTTCCATATTTGAGTACCAGGTGTTGATGGTTGTACCTTAGGAGCTGGAGATTTTATACTGTAAAATACAAAGCATTAAAAAATTACAATTATCTAGTCATTAATTTTTATACATGAATTTTTCTTTTCCCTAATGTAATGATGAATCAAGTTTCTATCAGCAGGGTCATTCAATGCATTTGTAATAATGTCAGTGCCATAATGTCACTGAATAAGATGTCTCTAACATCACTCAGAGATGAATACACTGCTGCCTCTCTATGTCGTGAATGTTGGGAGTCAAGATTTCACCACCCGCGAAATAGCACTATGTTTAAATGACAATAACAAGATCATTTCATCTGTAATAAGTTTTAATAGCATACTAATTTAAGCAATAAAATTTTCTCATTAACACTATTTATCATACATGTATCTTTTTAAATACAAAAAAATCTTCATCTACTATTATGAAATAAATTTTTTCTATAGCACTTTTTGAAAAGCGATTTTTACCTTGAGGACAACTGTGCTGTTCAAGAAGTGTTCACATACAGAAACAATCAGTTGAGAATCATGACCTTACCACCTTACCACATGACAATTTTTAGACACACTCTTATTTATCTAGATCTCTGAGGTTTCCACTATTATATTTCTATATTCTCATGAAGAAGGATAGTTTACAATATCGGAGGTGAAACAAATTTATGTCTTAGAAAGGTGACTCCCAATCCTTTATATACTGTACATGTATTAACTCATCAATAACAGTGATTTGGTTGACTTGCTCTGATTTTTGGATACCAACAGCTCAGTACTTTTACAAAGCAACATTTCCCTTTAAAGCAACATTTCGCTTTAAAGGTAATAAAAATATATTCAAATCCAATAAATAGATTACAGGGAGTCCTCGACTTAAGATGCTTTGACTTACAACAATTAACACTTAAGAAAATTACAAATTCCCACTCAAGTTAAGACACTGTTTCACACATAAGACAAAAATACAATAGATAGAGGCAGTTTCTTAACTCTTAAGGAAAATTACACTTCAACTTGAGACAAAATTCACAGGATCCAATTGTGTCATTAGTACGAGGACTCCCTATATAGTCAAAGCATTCCAGCTTACTTTGTTCCCAGTTTCCTAGTCACTGAAGCAGAAGCTGCTGGTCCTTCATAATGATATGAAATCATTGCAATCGGAAGCAAATGTCTTGGTTTTTGCACAATTCCATCTTCTCCATATTCATACAGATATGTCTATACAGAGAGCCATCAATAACATATTTATTAATGCTTTAGAAAATTTCAATGAAATATGTTCATGAATAATTATTTATATAAATGAAGCCAGATCTTATATTACCTTTTAAATATTAAAAATTAAGGTTTTAACATGTAAGAAATCTGTATGCACTGAGCAATTTTCTATAAAAAAAAATCTTAAAAATTCTTTATCTGCATTTAAAAAATCTACCACAAACCCAACCTGAATTATTTATTTTACTTTAAGCTATTTTATATTGCACATCTTCCAAGGGACAAACTCATTTTTCATTTCTTTCTTAAGTTCTTATTTGGAAATTTAAAAGATTTATTTAATAGATTCCACATTAATTTATATTATTTATATCTGTTCTCATAAATTCATATCAAAAATTTAATTTTATTGACAAAAAGGTCCTTTGTATTGTCCTTATTAATAAAATAAACTGAGGCTTTACAATACATATATTTACGGAAAACATTATCCGGCTAGTTTGCCTTTATTTCCGACTTTATCAAGGAATAACAATAGAGGAAATTCCTCTAGGGAATTTTTACAGCTCATTATACAAATTGTGATTCTCATTACAGCTCTAGGTGATTCAAATTGTGTGTAAAACAATTTAAGGGGGTATTACAGAGGTCAAGGTAAACACAAAAAGTCCTATGAACATGGCTCCGAATTTGAACGATAACTGAGATATGAACAGAAATAAAAATCCTGCCACCAAGATCAACAAGTTAATAACTCAGGTTCTGTAAAGTCTAGATTAATGAAATTTGGAGGAATAACAGGGTACATAAGACTGTGTATACCGTTAAAATTTGATCAAATTCCAACGAGAAGTTTCCAAGTTACGCAGTCAAAAGTGTAACAAGCGCTGGTTAGTACTCATAAGTGAATGCGTGTTTTGATGTTGAATGTGAACGCAGTTCGATCAAATTTTAACTGTATACACAGTTTTATGTATCCTGTTATTCTTTCAAGTTTCATTTATCTAGGCTTTACAGAACCTGAGTTATTAACTTGTTGATCTTGGTGGTTGCATGTTTATTTCTGTTCATATCTCAGTTATCACTCAAATTCGGACCCAAGTTCATAGGACTTTTTGTGTTTACTTTGACCTCTATAATATCCCCTTAAATTGTTTTAAACAGGATTTGAATCACCCTGTATACAGAATACAGGTACATAAAAAGAAGTGATTGGTTGGATTGATTGAATTTGGGTTGGTTTGAGATTTTAATTCATTTCCAAGTGAAACGATATTAATTAGAAAATGGATAGGAAAAATGGATGGAAAAAAAATCCAGGTCGCAGAATTTTCCCATTCATTTTCTAATTAATAGCATATACCGGGTGTTTCAAATATACCTGTCATTTTTGAAACACCCGGTACCTGATATTTGGAGTTAGCTCTAGTTTAACTTCTTCATTTCTTATGAAAAGATATTGATTAATTCTCTTTAGAATTATGAAGATTACTTCCACTTATTATATCATCAAAATAATAAAAAGGAATCAGCAATTTAAAATTTTTCCTAGTCTTAAAATATGCTTATTAAATATAATTTTTTACTTAAAAATACAAAGATAAACACATTACACTTTATAATAAGTAACATTTATAAAATTTTAACTACGAGGGTAGCCTAGAAAGCAATGCACCACAATTTTTTTCTTCAACAATTATTTATTGAACACAATGGAACTTATACACATGAAAGAATGATGTTTCTTCTACACTCCCTATTTTTCCACATAATCTCTGTCCCTTTCTATGGCCTTCCATTAGTGAGAAACAAGGGTCTGTATGCCCTGTCGGTACCAGTCCTTGTTCTGTTCACGCAGCCATGTCTTCACCGTGCGAATCACCTCTTCGTCATCCTCAAAATGTCTTCCACGAATGGCATTCTTCAATGACCCAAACAAATGAAATTCTGAGGGCGCTAGGTGCCATAAATAGCACATAAACGTTTGTGAATGTTTCCAACCGTTTCTTGCTCTGCAGTGAGAAATTCAATGACGACACGCTACTTGTAACGTATATCACTTACTTACAGACGCCATGTTGTTCCATTGCTGCATGTACGCTACTTGTCGGAAGAAACGGAAATTTGCGCACGTGCTCTGAAAATTTCAAAGAACCATTATTGGGGACGGAGGAAAAAATTGTGGTGCATTACTTTCTGGGCTACCCTCGTATTATATATTAAAGGTTTCAAATAATTTTTGACATCAAATATACCTGTATAATTTTTGATTTGTCTATATTTAGTTTAAGAAAAAAAACTATTTATATTTATCTGTAAAAATATCAAAAAAGTTTTAATATGAAGGTTACTTACTTGACTGTTGTGATATACAGTTTTTAAATCATTGTTAGAACTTAACACTGAGGAATTTTTTGACATGTGGCAATCAAAGTTTGGGGTTGGTTCAATATTTGTACTGTTTTCTGGAACTAATTTAATACGACCCTAAACAAATTTACGAAAGGAAAAAGGTTTTCAAAATTTCTTTTAAGTATCAAAGAGAAACAATTTAAATGCTTAAGCTGTTTAAAACGGATAATTTCTAAAACAATTTTTAAAAATATACTTTATGTAGATAATACAAAATTTTTATGCTAAAAAACAAAATATTCTACAATGATAATGAAAAATAATATACATAACCCTGTGTGTACAAAAAAAAGTGTAAATGAAATGTACTGAAAGTGTAAATGTACTTTTGCACACGGACTAACAAGGGAAGTTCAAGAATCTGTACCTCAATTTCAAGAAAGATTCATTCAAGGTTGGCTAAGGTTTCTAACACATTTGAACTGCAGTGAAGCACACCGTTGGAAATTTTCTTTCCTTGAGTGACTCTTTCTCGCCCATTTTCTCAAAATCTTTCGAGGGGAAGGAGTGATTAAAAACTGTTTTTAGACTAATGTGGTGTTGCTCTACAGGGGAGTAATTGGAAAATTTTCTCTATCTTTAATAGTTTTCGAGTTACCAAATGGATGACCTTAAATTTGGGGGTCAAAGTCAAATTTGAGTGCGGCAATGAATTCCCCCCCCCC
>JAHWFO010043354.1:2992237-3028882 GCA_023313115.1 Rhysida immarginata
CCATTATGAAAAGCTTGACGAGTGCATTGGATTCTGGGAGTTGATCGGCTTTGAACGTGTGTAAGGATTTGATCAGATTATAGGAACATGTATGAAATTACACACGTTTCGAACATGATGATCAGGTTTCACTCAATCACGTTCCATTCACACTACATTTCTTATCATGATCTGCAAATTGATCATGATCAAATTTTGTAGTCTGAACAGGATATAAGGCTACTATCGATACCGGAATTATTTACGTTATATCAGGAAAATAATTAATGCTTATGAGAATCAAACTCTATTCTGTACATGTTAAATGGAACCCGTTTTACGCGAATTCGGTATACACGGCAGTTTCGCAGAAAGTATGTATCGCGTATAACGGGATCTACCTGAAACACTGAATTTTGTTTTTGCAGTTAAAAATAAACTGCAAAAACAAAAAAATTTGAGCACACATAGCCATACAAAGACTCCACTGCTATAGTTAAAGCGGTGTGTGCCGTATTAATGCGCTTGACAGAACTTCTTTCCTCCACCATTCAACAATAAGAACGAATCAACTTCACGTGAAAGCAATGGAAGTAGTAGCAGACGACAACTGAATGGATTCCCAAGTTTCTAACAAACTTGGTTTTTAAAAAAAGATTATTAAAATCAGCTAACTGCCATCCAGTGAAAAAAATTTGTATAGTAATTAATAACCATTTCCTTGATTTATTATTTCTTTTTATTAATTAATTCGGTAATCTTCAAAAATTTTCCAGGGCTGGTGTCATGTATTTGCGAGTGAAATGAGGGCAAGGCTGTCAAGCAATACGTTGCGTTGGTGAGGGGGGGGGGGGTATATATCATGGTGCTTTATAATTTTAAATAAAAATAGTATTCGTGGATGCTTACCTCATCTTATAAACTATTTTGAGATGAAAATTTGTACTGCAAAATTAAGGTTTTGTGCTTAATAACAATGCTGTAACTGCAATTCTTTGGTGACCACCGTTAATAATTATGATTTTGCTTCCAGGGTATGCTTGCACGATGCAAAGAGAGTCTCTGGTACAGGTTCGTGAACTTCCCTTGTAAGTAGATAAAAATTCGCATATAATGAAGCAACTTTAGCAACACTGATAGTAGGCATGTAGTTTGTGTAAAGAAAACGGTTAATCTATTGTCCCTGTAGTAAGAACCTAGGGTTCTCGAAGGCAAGCATATCAAGGGCATACCAACAATAGATATGCCAGCAGCAAGCAAGCAAAAAGTGTTCAATCACAAGAACTGATGACTACCCTCTAATGAAAAAGAATTTTAACACAATGTAAATCAGTATGGGTATGACTGAGGTTCTGGTCTTTTCAAGACAGACTGATAAGTGCGCTTTCCATGTTATGGGAGCCCCAATGAGACAGGCGGAGAAGTTCAAGTATCTCGAGTGTTTGAGTGCTTAAATCACCCTCCATATTCACTCAGTGCAACTTTCAGTGGGCCAAAGGTGTGGAAATCTGATAATCACTCAAACAGTAGTTTCTAGATGATAGACAATCTGACAATAAATTTGTGGTCTCGCATTGTCATGGAGCAAAAGCACGGCTTCACTCAACAAACATCTGTGACACTTTGCTGCTCCAGATTGGAGCACTCTTGTAAGGGCACTGCCATCTTATGGTACTATTTCCAAGCATTCTATGTGTGAGGTGGGCTTATCAGACCCAGCTATTAATAGCTTAAGCATGCCTCCACAAAGTAACAAACATGTAACTATCACGGTCATATTTCAGATTTTTTATAGTACTTTTCCGGTTATTTATTGAATAAGTCTTGTAGTCCTGAAAAGGAGTTTTTGTTTTGTATAATCCTGAAAAAGACATTTCCTTTTTCTTCTATTAGGTACCAGAATCTTTTGATAGATCGTATTCCATTGATACATCGGAGTCATTATCTGTATCATCCCCAGCTATTATCAGTCGTTTGACCTCAGTTTCTAGTTTATCTTCGCATTTTTCAGCATGTTTGCATGCTGCTACCCATCACTCTTCACCGATTTTTCTCAAATGCCTCTTGACAAAGTCCAATAATTTCTTTTCAGTCAGAGCCAACATGTTTTAGTGCTTCATGACATCTTTAACTTGCTACCATATAGGCACCACTGGGTTGAAGTCTGGATGGTGGAAGTCAAATGACTGTGTGTCCATGTTCTGCAGATATCTATCTATTGCAAAGACTTTTCTTTGCTAGTTTTCTTTTACCATTTCAATCAATTCAATCTTCAAGAGAGTTAGGTCGAATAGAATCATATTTTCTTTAAAGGCGCATTGCTTGATGATGATATCGATAGTGCACCCCGTGCAGTTACTGTTTAGTGCGTTCAGTGTGGTTCAAATGTCTGTGCACTATCTTTCACCAAATGGTCCATGAGTTTTGAGCCAAACCAACAATATGGCAATGCCTCAACGACTCCTTTTTAATCACCCCCAGAGTCTAAATTTCAAATTGTTATAGTCTTTTCCACTTTCGAATTTGAGTCCACATGAATTCTCTTCCTCCACTTGAAAGCAAAAATTTTGACTATCATCGACAGTGATCAAAAGCTGAAGCTTCGCTGGATTGGAGGCTGCCATTTGCATTTGTAAAATGCACGAAACAACCCAGCTTCTACCTTCGTGCGGTTAGTTCATGCACAGACTGCATGAAGCGCACGAGAACAAAGTGCACGGAAATCTCCGAACACCTCTCACGGCCTGCACGAGGGCTACTTCAAATGGCTAATGCGTGCAATCAGTGCAAAAAAATCACATTGAATGAATAAACAAATGTGCCTTAAGCCATTTGATAATTTCACTTTGCTTGATGAACTTGTAGTAATCACATTGTGGTATGGAGCATGATTCATAATCATGGCTGAATTTTCTGGTAATGCTGGGATGAGCTTTTCTTTGACCCACTTCTCAAAGTTAGCAGAATTCATATCCAGATGATAATCTCCAGTTTTTTTTTACCAAAAGCATTTTCAAAAAACCTCTTTTCTCCACCAGCATAAACAATAATAAATCTGGCTCCTTTACCAGCTAAGGTTAAAATTTCCACCTCATTTGATCCTTGCCAGCATTTAGGAACTGTTGTCTTGATATGGATCTAAGTTTCATCCAAGTAGATTAGAGGACGGTTGTCATTTCTTATTTTTCTGATCTCTTTTAAATATCTTTTCCTTGAAGCAAGTATCTCTGGTTTCTCAATCAAAATCTTTCTGTTTGACTGGCATCTTTTGAATGAAAACCCCAATTCCTTGATCTTTTTCCTTATAAAATCTTCTTTTCCTTCACATGCTTGCTTCATCTCACAAACAAGTTTATGAACAGTGGGCACCTCCTTTTTCAGTGCATAAAATTCATGAATTTTCCATCTTAATAATACTCGATCAAATTTGTTAAAGTCTATTCTTGGAGATGATTTTTTTCTTCTTCTTCTTAGGTGAAAGAAATTTATCATTTTCTCCCAGATTTCTTCGTTCGACTCTAATTCATTTTACAGACACTTCTATAGCAATAGCAATTTCATAAAACTGATCGGCAAGAATAAACATTTGAAGATGCTTAAGTACATGCCTACAGTGTCTAAAGTGCTACTAAAAATTGATACATTACTT
Source organism: Rhysida immarginata (assembly GCA_023313115.1). NCBI lineage: Eukaryota > Metazoa > Arthropoda > Chilopoda > Scolopendromorpha > Scolopendridae > Rhysida > Rhysida immarginata. The sequence goes on from JAHWFO010043354.1 coordinate 2,995,866, forward strand.
CAACAATTTAAAAAAAATTAAATTAATTTATGTGTAAAAATAGTTTATATTTGTATCATTAAATTATAATACATTATATAACCAATTTATGATTAACTTCTTATAACTCATGGTAAAAAATATATAAGCTATACAAATAGGAAACGACCTTGCACTTTGGTAGACTTGTTTAACATGCAAAAACTTTTTTATACAATGTTAAACTGCTTGAGAATGAAGACATCATCTTTAAAATACATCTGCAGTGTAAATAATAATAATTATTAACTGGAGATGCATCTCCAAGCATAGGTAATGTTTTTACCTATGCATCTGCAGTGTCTTTATTTTGTCCTTGTGGATTAGAGGTTTTTACTTCTGCATATTTAAATTGGAAAGACATGAAGAGCATAGAATAATAACAATTTAGTGGTAATAAAGAAAATTTATAATGTTCATGATTTATAAAAATAAAAAGGCATTTCATTAGGAAAACAAATTTAACTTGTGATTGTTGAAATCTAGTGGTGAAAATTTGGAATCATACATTCGCAGTACATCCTACTTAAACCAGTGTTCGTTAACTTTAATTAATGTGCTGCGGTTTTATCTTTTATTTTAACTTTATTTTTTCTAGAATTTCTGCCTTGACAGTAAAAATCATTTATTATCCATCTCCATTAAAAGAATTAATGTTTCCAAAGGACTTACTCGCACTATTTTGAAAATAATCATGTAATATTCAACACCAGCTGTAAGGTCTCTACTTCCTAATACATCTGCATATTTTTGAACACAAACCCCTGAAATTAATAAGAGAATACCTTATGTTATTTTATTATTAATAAAAGAAAAATAATAATAATAAGATGCAACAGAAAAACTAGCAAATTTGCACTCCTAAATACAAAAGAATACGCAAGATTTTTAAGAAAATAAATTCTGGGGTACACAGACCATCAAACCTCAACAATTTTAAGCTTGCTTTTACCATTATCAGTGGTTCGTACATTTCATTTATTAATGAATTACTTTTAGTAAATAAAGGCTTACAATATGGTGGCCCAAACAAATAATAAGGATTTAGTCAATATAGTTTATGACTTTGAAGATGGAATTTTCATTTATCAAATAAATGAAACATATCATCCCTGATCATTGCCTAAAGCAACATTTTGGGTCTCCCTTCAAACCCTAAATCTTCTTAGTATTTTACAAAAATATTTCTTTCCTTAAGAAGAAAAGCTGTCTTATCTCAAAGCATATTAAGACAGTACCATAATCATTTGCAAAAAAAAAAAAAAAAAAAAAATTATTATGTTGATAGAATTACTAATTTATTATAACAAACCCATTTGAGGAGATTAATAAAGAGTCTCTCTCTCTCTCTCTCCCTAAATGTAAACGAGAGATGTAATAAACTCCTTAAAGAAACTGTCAGTTAATAAATTCTACCCAACCTCATTTTACTTTTCCAAAATTATGCTTGTCCAAAAACCCACAAAATTGGGACTAAAGTGGGATCTATCATCATATATAGGGCTGCCTCCTTATAATATTTCTAAATTTTTGGCTGATAATTTAAAAAATTAAGAACTACCTCTGAAAATTTGGCTGTTAAAAAACACTTTGGATTTAGTCAAAAGATTGGACGATGTTAGTATAAAAGGCACTCAATGTTAAATTCTTTTTCATATAACAACTGAAAAGAATGTCAACGCTAATTTAACTGAAGAATTTATGTCCCTTATATCATGTTCACACAACAATTTCTGATCATGGATCATTTTACACACGTTTTAAGGTGAATCATGTTCAAGCTTTATTAAAAAATCCACGTGCACACTGCAGCATCCTAATCGCAATCAAGGTTACAATTTTTGTTGCCAGATGGGGATAGTGAAGCTTTTAACGAAAGGCACTTTACTGCCAACCCAAAATTTTAAAAATAAAAACAGCTGTCTTATTTCTTTATTGTTTCGGTTCATAACCGATGTTCTTGAACAAATAAAGTTCCTTCTACACTAATTATTCATGGCATGACGGTGCAATTAATAACACAGGCCTGTGATGAAAAAAATACAAGGGAATTGATAGCTTAACTTTATGTATTTTTGGGTGCTGATTTCAAAAATAATAATGAAAAATTTCTATCACATAAGGATTTCTTGAAAAATTAATTTTACTTGGATATCCACAAGCTTATGAAAGTTGAAGAATTTGAGACTAGCATGACAACAAAGGAAAAAGAAGCTTGGGTTGCCTTCAAAGATTTCGTCAGTAAATTTCAGGGTAATTACAAGGATCCTGACTTGCAATAAATATGCTGGACAAAGTTCAAGCGTTGGGTTGCTCCATGAGTGTCAAAATATATTTCCTTCACTCACATGTGAACTTTTTCCCCGAAAATTTAGGATCAGTCAGCGAAGAACAGGGTGAAAGGTTCCACTGTTGCCAGATAGTACATGCAAAATTGTTCGCAAGAATTCCTTTTCAAATAGGATTTTGGAAAAAATATCGATATCGATTTTACAAAAAATCCTGACGTAATGGAAATTTTTAAAAGTGGAGGTCATTTTCAAAATCAGCACACCAAATAACATAAAAGTCAGCGAAAACTTCTCTTGTATTTTTAAAAAAATTCAATTTTGCAGCCTGTGTAATTCGTATAATTAAAATAGTTACGAAAGCAGCATTTTTCCACCATTAGGAAAAAACTCAGCAAGTGCACTGGATTCTGGGAGTTAATCAGCTGTGAACGTGTGTAAGGATTTTATCAAGTTATGGGAACGCATGTGAAATTTCATCAGGTTTTACTTAATCATGTTCCATTCACACTACAATTTCTTATCATGATGAGCGAATTGATTATGATCAAGAATTGAGGTGTGAACAAAGTATTATTAGGCTATGTGGACGTAACATTATTTCATATATAAAAGTAACTATTATAAAATGCCGAATAGATGTGAATGGGAAGTTTACTTGGTTCCATTTTGTGGAAATCTTTGTGATAAAGTTTGAACTTTAATGAAACAAATCAATTCACTATTTTCTGGATCTGATTCAAGTTCGGATCAGATGTGTTGACAAGATTTTGCCATATTATAATTGACTGTTAAGGTGGGTTAAGTTTAAGTTACATGTTATTCCACAAGTTAATGGAACCCGTCGAACTCCATGGATAATCTGAAGCAAAGAATGATTATCCTTGGCCCTTTTTATTTTCAATCATTTCAGTTGCGAAAACAGGTATTTTTAAAAATGTTTAAAATTTATTTTTAAAATGCAATTTGTAATATAGGGGCACTGCTTGTTGTAATCACTTTGGGACCAGCTAAATTGATAACAATAACTGATTGATAAGTATAGCCAAAGTTGTAATAAAGTTAAATACTTTAAAAATAACAGTCCTGTTCCACACAAAAGTGATAACAATAGGTAACTGTGATTATAATAAGCTGCAACCAATGTACTATTAAGTGAAATTTAAGAGAAAATCAACTTCATAATTTAAACTTTTCATCATATAATTACAATCATTTATTATTATGCTCATTATTATTCAGTATTCAGTAAACTTCAAAGCCACTTTTAAATAGTAATAATTGAAAATAACAATAAATGATGAAAGAATTAAAAACTATTCTTCTTCCTGCATATTCTTCTACTTGAATGTACAGAAATTTTAATGGTATATTTATCTTGGGCTGTTTTCTTATAACATGATAAAATCTGATTTAGCCCGAAATAGCTAACGTTCGTCGATTTGACGAACTTCAGACATAAATATTGCGGAACGTTAGCTATGCAGGGTTAAACTATCATTTTAAAAACAGTTCTGTTATACCTAAGCCTTATTATATCCAAGTCTCAATTGTATAATAAATTGATACTCATTAAAAAGTAAATCCCAAATATTTAAATTTTGCAAAGATGCTACATTAGTTTAAACAATAATAAATTTAAATTTCAGAATAGATTATTACACCATTAGAAGGTTCTTATATTTAAATTTAAACACGGCAAATTTGGAAGCTAGAAAACTCTGCAAATGTTGAAAAAAAGCTTGGGTCCTATCAATGAGTATGACTAATATTACTTCAAATGTTAAGAGGAAAGAAAGAGTTTCAGGAGTACACCATGTCGACATGTTTCAGGAGTACACCATCAACAAAAGAAGTAAACAAGCAATCTTGTGCATGTTCATTTCTTATGATGATGATGTACAATACTGGATTCATATATTCTTTTCATACTACATGAACTGAATATATGATTTCCTCTTAAAATGAGTGCACAGTTTATAACCAAACCATGAAAAAATAATTACTATGAAAAGAGTACCTAACTGAGGGGCTCAGTGGAAAAGGGGCATATGCCACATAGTAATGAATATAGAATTTTTGTTATAGTAGAAAGCTCCAACCATGTAGGGTCTCTTTAATGAACTTCTAGCACAGTGGCATGTGTCTATTTCCCAATATAAGCATTCTGAATATCTGTCATATTATATTTCCTAATATAAGCTTTTTGTTTAAAACCGCTTTCCTGTACAAGCATTGTTTTGTGGCATATGCCCCTTTTCCACTAAACCCCTCAATTATAAGGATGCTGTATAAATCTATAAACTTCTAAAAACCTCTCGTATATTATATTCATGTATTTTTATAAAACTTACCCATTTTCGCAATTCCTAAAGTAGAAAAAGACGCATTTCCAACACGAACACCTTCACTGCAAATTTTCTTAGCCTAATTTGAAATGTCAAGGAATTGTAAAACATAATTATAAGAATCATCCAATTATAAACAATCCTTCAAATTATGAATTTAATTAAAGTCTGTAATATTTTAATTCAATAAATCAGAATAATCAAAGAAACCAAACAGCACTTAACCTTCAATAAAATACACTACTCTGCAATAATGAAACGAACAGTACACTTTATTTTATCTAATATCTTGTTGAACTTCTGACAAGGAAATCCCACGAACATGTAACTCACAGACTTCCCCCAAATTGAAATATGTTACTCATCTGAAGCTACTATAGATGCTTGCAAAATAAGAAAATGCGAAATTTTGTTTTTTTCAAAATAAATCGTGACACAGCCATACAAAGACTCCATTGTTAAAGCAATCTGTGTGAATTAATGCGCTTAACGGAACTTCTTTCTTCCACTACTCTGCAATAAGCAAGAATCTCCTTCACATGAAATCAATGGAAATAGATAGTAGATGACAATTGAATGGATTCTCAAATTTTCAAATATAGATTATTAAAATTAGCTAATTTTAATCCACTAAAATATGTGTATAGTAATTAATAACCATTTCCTTAATTTAATATATTATATATATACGAGGGTTGGGGCACAAGTCATGGCAACTATTTTTTTTCTTGTAGATATGTGAACGGATCACAGATGTATATGTGTCGTGTGGAAGTTCTGCAGGCATAGTATGTATGAAGAACAACAGATGGCTCTGTGATAGCTGGTAGTAGCGCAGCGAGGGCTGTGAAATCAGTCAGTTGGTGAGTGTCGTGCGAGATGGAAGTAACCCATGTTGAGCAGCGCGCTTACATCAAAATAGCCGTTCTCCGAGAGAGAAATGCGATGGAATGTCACAGTGAATTAGTGGAAGCCCTTGGGAATAATGCCCTACCATACCGTACAGTAGCACAGTGGGTAGGAAAGTTTCAGCAAGGATGTGTGTCAACCAGTGATGAGCCATATTGCCCTGTATACTACCATAATAAATTAGTGTGTTATGATATTTCAGTGCTATTCACTGTCCACACATGTAGTTAACACCTTGTCCTTTCGTCTGTATATGTCACATTTTCCAACCGGACTGGTATCTTCAAGAAAAAAAAATAGTTGCCATGACTTTTGCCCCAACCCTCGTATTTATTTTATTAATTAATTCAGTAATCTTCGTAAATTTTCCATCACAGGGCTGGCTTCTTGTGAAACAAAATGAAAAGAGACCTTGCAACACAACATTGTAGTTTAAAACCAACTAGTTTTGGCATTTAATCCCGCATTCATCAGGGTACAAGAGAAATAGGTTAGCAGCCCTTACATAATGAGACAGTAAATGATATAAAAACAAGATAAACGTTAAGAGTGACAATGATAGCGTTGCGTTGGTGAGGGGGGTAACTATCGCGGTGCTTTATAATTCTAAATAAAAATAGTATTCATGGATGCTTACCTCATCTTATAAATTATTTCAAGACAAATAATTGTACAGCAAAATTAAAGTTTTGTGTTTAATAACAGTGCACTAACTGCAATTCTTTGGCGAGCAGCGCTAACGATTTTGCTTCCCCTCTTACAGCCATGTTCGTTGAACTTTTCACTTCTAGAGTGCTCCACGCAATGCTATCGCTTCTATGGCGTGCTTGCATGCAAAAAAAAAAGTGCGTTGAACAGCTATGTGTGCTTCCCTTGTGATTGCTTAAATTATGTCAGGCACTCTTCTAGGCATATTTTCTACAAGAATCCAATAAATAGTTTGATGTATTTGGGTCCATTCTTACTGCAAGAACCTGGTCATATCACCAATGGATTATAAATCATACTTCAGATCTTTTCAAATCTTATTTCAGAGAGTTAGAGCTTTTCTCCAGCACACTAGACTCTTACTGTTCCATAGCAATCACTTAACGCTTTAACTTCTCTATAAACGTTTGATTCGGTTAACATCAGGGTTCAGTGCAAGCCATGGAAGGCAATTGACATTCATATCTATGTGCCACTGCCTGACAAAAGTTAAAACAACTTGGTGCATTATCATCCTTATTACTAAAAAAATGTCCACACTGTCCTTGTAGGCTTCAGCATTCAAATTGCCCTCAACCATGATAACATTTCTTCATGATATCACCAATACTTGAGTCTGAGTGTGGCTGTGATAATTTTCCCGAAATTTCATGAACTCAATACTTGAGTCTGCAATGTGGCACCTCATTATCACTCCTCTCTCACAGTCATTAATTCCTTTCATTTAGTATTTCTCCACCTAAGACAATGTTACGCAAGCAGGTTATCACACTAGCATGCACAAATCACTACTATTGTAGGGTAGTATATTTTTTGGCAATTTTTATCTCAGTTTAATTTAATTTATCTGAGTTTTCAACTTGTGTAAAATATTTTAAAATTACTGGAAACACTGCAATGTCTATTCGGAAATTCAGTGTTATTTAATCTTCCAAACTTTTGAACTAGTATTATCATTTAAAATATTTTGTGCAATCACAATTTTTAAAAATTTTGGTCATCCTATTTGCATGCATGTTAAGGATTCCATTCTCTAATTTTTAAGCAAAGGCTTACACACCTACAGAGATTAGACTTCTCCAAAAATAGTTTTATGTTAGGATTTGAATCATCCCAACTTTTTACCTCAGACAGAATAAAAAAAAAATCTTTAAAATAATTGATAATCAAAAGAGTTTTTATTAAATTCTTGGTACCATATTTACCTGAATAGATGCCGGTTTCAAATTTACCCCCCCCCCCCCCTCTTTTTTTTTTTGGCCCTTTCCATGGGAAAAAAATATCTCAAATTTAAACAGGCCTCTATTTTTTCAATGTACTGAAAATTGTTTTAAATCCCCCCTATTACATCAACAGTTAGCCGTACTGACCCATTAAACTGTTTTTGCCTAATTACTAATTTTCTTTTGGTTTTTTGGACACCTGAATTTTTTTTCACTGTTCTTTACATATTTTCCTAATTAACTGTTTTGTTTCAAGGTGCTCAGTTTGTTTCTAATTTTTAAATAATTTATGATTTATTTTTCAATGATGTACCACATACATTAGAAAACAAAATTTATTTGCAAAACTAAATACCATAAATTTAAAAAAATAAAAATAAAAAAATTTTGTGCCAAGAAAAAAAAAATTTTGTCCGTCACACGCAAATTTATCCCGAGATCACTTTTTTCTATCTTTTTTTGAAAGAAAAACAAAAGCCTCGGGATGTATTCAGGTAAATGCGGTAATTCAATACAGATAATGTCTTCATAAATTTCACATACCATGAATTCTGATTTGGTACCAAAGAAAGCAATGCTTTCTGTCAATTCCTTATCACTCCGACACTCTGACATTATTTCTTGTTTCTTTTTGAGAAACTACAATAGAAAAATAAAAGATAATAATGGAGCTAAATATATTACTCCAATATTTTTATTTATTTATTTTATATATATTATAACTATATATTAGATATATGAATACAGGTCGAACCTTGTTATAACGAACTTGTAGAGGGTGCCTAAATTAATTCATTATAATGAAATTTCGTTTTAATGAAAACATTAATTTATCGGCCTGTTTAATTTTTAATAACTGTACAGTACAATTTAAAATACAAATCAATATGGAGTTTATTTAAATTAACAAAAGCACACACAGAAGCTTAAAAAAAGTTTGTAATTTTTGATTGAACAAAATTTTTAGTATTTTCTTTTAACAAGAACTCTTCTATACTTCGTCCAACAAGAGAAAAACAGGGTGTGTTTCCGGTCTGATATCGACTACTCACTCATCCGCAATGCTTTGTGGGATCTTTCCTTCAGCGGCTACACAAGTCACTTTGTAATGGCGACGCCCGTGCAACAACTCTTCAGCCAAACAAGGAAAAACTATTCACAGCCAGGCTAGGGAGATTTGTGTGGAACGTATTTTGCTACTTTAAAGGAAAATAGTGTTTTAAAAGCTCATCTGCAAGTTTCCAAGGCAACGCAAGTTTCTTTTTCTTGCGTTCGAACAATTGTTCAAGAAGGAAACGAAGCGTCTTCATGCGAAGCTACCACCCCCTCTCCTCGCTTTTCGACTCCTGGAAAGAAAAGGCCCAGGGAATCTCGAACAACGATATATATAAAATTGAGTTAAAAGACAATTTTATGAAGTGTACAATATTTTTAATTATAATTAAAGCAAAGCATCTGAATAATATTAAAGCTTCTGCTGCAATATTATAAAGCGCTTCTTCAATGAGACATGAGACAGAAGTGATTAAGCGCATGAGGCCCCCTTTCTCTGATTGGCTAATCTGAAACTTCCTGTGACACACCCTGTTTTTCTCTTGTTGGATGAACTATAGTGCATGTATGTTTTCAAATATAGTTTGAGGAACATTTTCCCAACTTGTTACAAATTCTTTAAATTTAGAAAAACATTCACTTGCTTCTTTTGTGGTAATGTGTGGCTGGTCAATCACTCCATTTTGTATGTCTACCTCTTCCTCATCATCTTCTTCCTCTGGGGTGCATTAGACACAGTTGCAAAAATATTAGCTTCAATGTATGTAAGTACATCCTGATCAACAATGATGTAACCCAAAATCGACAGCTTCATCAATAGGGTTGTGATGTATTTGAAATACTAAGTATTTGAAAGTATTTGAGGGTATTTGATTGTATTTAGTACTTTGTATTTCAAATACAATTTTTTTACAGTATTTGATACAGTATTTCCAAATACACTTTCAAAGCATCTTGTATTTCAAATACTTTTTTCAATTTTAAATGACTATTCCTCCCCTCAAATTGTTGTTGGACCAGTCGATTTTCCCAATCAGCAGTACTGCCAATCAGAACAACTCCCACTCCAAATGGGGGATCATGGGATTCCGATGATGAGAAATTTACAGTACTGCAAGCCTCTTGCAAAAGCTATGCTGCTATGTACCACTACAAGAGCAGTAAGAACCAGAATCAGGAAGTACCATTTCAAGAACAGGCCAAGAATGTAAATGAAGATATTTTTTTTACCTTCCCAGATGATGAGTTAGAGAGACCTGGAAGTGCTTAGGAGAACTGTGTTTACATTGAGTGTCTCTCTTATTTAGGATATCCAGAGAGAACGCTTTCCTGTCTGAATTCTTTCCCAATCGTAAAGCAGTTATTTAAGAAATTTAATACGCCTCTGCCTTCTTCCGCCCCTGTTGAAGACTGTTCAGCTGGGTGGGAAGATTTCGACTCCATTGAGAAATCGTCTGAGTGATGCCAGATTTGAAAAGTTGCTGTTATTGAAGAAAAATTGTAAAAAAATCCTAAATAAATTAAAAGTATTTTTTTGTATTTGTAAATACGTATTTAGTATTTGAAATACATTTGACTGGAAGTATTTGAAATATTTTAAAATACATTTGTAGTCACATATTTTGTATTTTGTATTTCAAATACTTTTAAAAAGTATTTGTCACAACACTATTCATCAATATGTCCAGCTTCTTTAATTGATTTCCATAAAGATTGTGTTTCAGGATTGCTCAGCAAATTATCATTGTCTAATACAAAATGGTCAGTATCTGCGCAATGATTCAAAAATCCAGCTTTTTTCCAACATTTCGATATTGTTTCTTCCTTCACTAAGTACCAAAATGCAGCAATCAAATCAACAGCCTGTTTCACATCAATTAAAGGCAACCACACATCAAAAGGAATGTTCATTAGTAGTTGTTGCAGTAATCGACTTCTTTACACCACCTTATCAGCACGGATGATACCCAAATCTAGTGGCTACAAAACTGCTGTACAATCCGGTGAAAAAAACTCAACACAAACTTTTCTTAATTGTGGTGATGTATTGTGATTGGAGCAACTGTCGACTAACAGCAAGATTTTGCAATTTTCACTTTTCATTTCTGCATCAAGTTTATTGAGTCATTCAGCAAAAATATCCTGAGTCATCCATTTGCACGATATTCACAAGGCAATGAGCGCATGTTTTTGAAACATTTAGGTTTCGCTGATTTTCCGATGATTAGGGATTTCAATTTTTCAGTTCCAGATGCGTTACAACATAAGAGTGCAGTCAATCCTTGCTTTGATTTTTTTGCCTCCCTTGCAGCACTCGCCTTTTACAGCCAGCATACGATGTGGCAGCAAGTGGTAGAAGATGCCAGTTTCGTCTGCACTGAAAATGTTGCACACATCAAAGTCTCTTATGATTTTTTTTATGCGCCCTGTTCTCCACGTGTTCACTTGATCCATTGACACAGAATTTTCTTCTCCACAAATTGCTTTCGATGAAATACCATAACGTGCATTAAATCTGTATAGCCATCCTGAACTTGCTTTGATATCCACATGCCCAAGGGCAGATGCAAAGGTTAAAGCCTTTTCTTGAACAAGGAGACCACTTACTGGAATGTTTCTGGATCTTACTTCTTGAAACCATTGAAAAACAGCTTTTTCAACATCTTAATTTGCACATCTTATTATCTTACGTTGTGGACCGATTTCCTTCTTGGCAAGCGTCTCAATTTTGTCCTGTTCTTTTAAATTGTACTTAATGTTGAAGGAGCTATGCCGAAATTTTTAGCAAGTTCTCCTTTTTTTCTCCGCCATCTATTTGCTCGATCATCTGCAATTTTTTCACCAAGAGTAATCTGCCAGTGTTTTTGTTTTGTTGCCATTGCAGAACAGATCTGACTGTAATGTTTTTCAGAGTGCTGTGCAACGAACTGTATGCACTGATGGTACAAAGTTCAGCTCAAAGTCACAAATGAATACACAAAAAAAATCACTGCAATCACAACTCTGGTCACAACTCTGCTCAATTCACGACTGAAAATTCAAAATTCTCTGTTCTCTTATACTCGGTCTTTCTCCGTCAGCGTAGTAATGAAACTTTCGTTATAATGACGTTCGTTGTATCGAGGTTCGACCTGTACTATTATATTAGATGCAACTTATCATAAATAAGTTCGTTTAAGTTGAGAATTCATTCCAATTTCAAGCATAAAAATGACATTATAAAGCAAAAATTTGACAGAGAAAGTGAAAAATAAATAATGCAGATTTGATTATTTGTAATGCTCCAACATAACATAAACATGTTAAGATGAAAAATGAAAAAAGGAAAACTTCCCCTATCTGCATTCAAACAAGGAACCATAAATATTTAGCTCATTACTGGTACAACGAGGCTGTAACCAAGTCCCCTTAAGCCTAGTAAATAGTCAAAGTGGAAGTTCAATAATAGGGGTGGCACACAGCTCATTGACTGACAATTCCTCCTTTGTAAACTAGAGTGATCACCGTTTAATGTAGCTACCTTTAATAAGGCCACCTGCTTTTTATGGCCATTCCAGCTCGGTCCAGAATTTTCTAACTGTTTCCTATGTAACAAATTTTAGCTTTAAGTGGCCACAATCTGCTTATTATGGTCACTTTTTTTTCAGAGGTAATTCACGAATTCTACTTTTTCATCTCATCATACTCCGGATAAATGAACACTCCACTTATAATAGCCACTTTTTATTTCCCTATAAGCCAATGGGCACTGCTGCCCAAAATTACAGATTGTACCGATTGGTTAATTATATGTATATAAACTCTGTACGTGTGAATGGAATTCAGAACACAGCATTCTTTTGTGAAGACACCGGGCTCTCGCAGCAAAAGTAACCAACATGGAAGCAGATGAGGATGCTCTGGCCGACATCATCTCTAAGATTCAAAAAGAAAGTGAAAACCAAGAAGTTGAAATCAATAACAGCATGACGACGAGGAATTAATTACATCGTTGAATGCAGAAGTTCGAGCAAGCCTGCGCACCATCCAAACAGCTCTTCACAGTCACTCAGGCTATGATAAAATGAATGACTATTTAAAAGTTCAAAGTAATGTTCATGATTTTTTAAGAAGGCAAGGTTGTCAAACAAACATTAGACAATATTTTAAATAAACTATTTTGACAAGATACTGTACATGTATAAATGATGCTTTAAGCAAACACATGCTCGACTTGTTGGATAAAAATTAAGTACTTTTGGTAACCTTGTTTAAAACAGCTACCAGTTAATGTGACCACTTAAACATGGTCCCGAATGGCCATATTAAGTGGCGACAACTATATCAGAAAACTGATGAAAACAGTTTGGCAATGGATTTCTGTGTTCCCAACACCCTTCATTGTTTAAAGGAATGGATTACTGTTGATGTTCAATAGTTCATAATTCAATGATGAGTGTTTGGCTGATACTCTAGCAAAAATAAAGGCAGAATACTACTTTTACCATGGACTGCACATAACACTATATACAGAGGAGCCATCTATGCTCCGTGTAGAAGAAGCCTCAATAAACCCATGGCCTCTGACTTATTTTAATCTGAACGACTCTTACAATCAAGTGAGCACATTTAAAATTTGTTTCGCATCATAAAATTTAACTGCTTAATCAAGCAATCAGTAAAATCAGCTAGATAGCAGTGATATTCACAGAATTTTTATATACCACTTAACCGCCCGTGACGAACAGGAGCGTTGCTCATTTCAAATGTTTGCTCATAACTTTCATGTAAAATTATGTAAGATTTTGTTATTTTTATACAGTTCTAATTAAAAAATTAATATAGTAAGTGAATATTAATACAGTCCTCCCACTATATAACGGCACTTTACATAATATCAAATTTATAATGGCAAGTCCATATAACGAAGTTCATAAATTTGGTGTTATGTAGAGTCCTGTTATATAGAGGGAGCACTGTACTTCAATTTTCATTTTAAATAAAATTTATATGAACATAACTATTTTGAACAAAATACATATGAATAATATAAAATTTTACTTACATTTTCTTGCAATGTAATATTTTTAACATGAAAACAGCTTGAAAACATTAGTTTATTTGCTGATCCAGGAAAGATGCAATTTTGTGTTACTAATGGCAGAAATTCAGTTTGAAACTCTCGTGATGACAGGTCAATTTCACGAAACAATTGCTCTAAAAAATAAGTAAGTAAATAAATAAATATAATAATAATAATAATAATGGTAAATGGTACTGATTTTTTTACATTACAGGAAGACCCTCGTTATAACGAACAGCTAGGGACCAAAAAATTAGTTCGTTATAACCGGGATAAAAATAAAATAAAATCGATCTAAAAAAAATTATTTAAGTAGAACCTCGATTTTTCGTTGTAATGGAAGGGAAGGGGGTGATGGTTATTCGAAAATGACGAATTATCCATTTTATTTAAATAAACAATTACTAACGATATCCTACGCTACAAAAGGGACAGGTAGTGGCATTGAAGCAAGGACATCTCCCACACAACAAAGAAGTGGTAGCCTCACACAAGGTACTTGGCATAGTTTCACTTTGCTATATATTTTGTTTACACATTCATGAAAAATTGTAAATATATATCATGCAAAAAAAAAAAAATTATAGATGATGATGGTTAATTGGCCGAACAGTTAACTGAGGGACGGAAAATCGAGATTCTACTGTATTTCCAAAATATGACAATACACCCAGCTGCATGCTTTTTTGCTTTTTTTAACTTTTGCAAGCAGTTGTTGCAATTTGTACTTCAATGTCATCAATTTTGCCTAAACTTGAATCAGGAACATTTTCTTTCAATTGACAGCACGATAAACAATTTCTCTCTTTCCGTGTTTTGTGAAAATTCATAATAACGAACAGTTACGATTATTGCAGGGACCAAAAATTTTTGTTCGTTATAATGAGGAATTATGGTAGTTATATTGAAATTCGTTACAACAAAGTTTTTATTACATTAAATAAGTTACAATTTCCCAGAATTTCAAAAATAATTCGTTACATCGAGGAGTTCGCTATGACCAAGTTTGTTATAACGAGGATCCAGCTGTATTAAAAAGTTCAACGACTGGAAATACAAGGTATGTTCCAAAAGTAATGAGAGTGATTTCTTTTTTTGCCCCACTAGAAGAGGCCTCCATGGTTTTCATCTACAGTAAGTAATTTCCTTTTATTGCAACACTTGATCTTCTAATTGCTCTACTTCTTCAACAAATTCATTGTTACATCTGCCCTTTTTAAATCGAAAATGGGTAACTAAGACTGATGAATTACTCTCTCAAGTCAGGGAACAGGAATTGTTTTTGTAGCGAGAATTAAACTTTTGTTAAATACGACTTCTTATGCCAATAATAATATAATAATTCTTCAAGATGTCGGTAATGGCTTGTACATATGTTTGAGTGGAATGAACTGGTTTGGGCACATTCAAAGCGCAGTTAACGGGGGGAAAAAAGAACTAAGGATACAGGGGTGGGGAGGGGGGACTGAAATAGGAAAGGAATAGGAAAATAGGGAAATTAGTGTTGTGTTAGGACGGGGCCATTAGCGCTAGAATATTGTTACCACTGTCGATTTCACGACCACTTGTAGACATGTTCTGGTGTACACAGGTCCCAGTTGCGGCTCATCACATCATCTGAGAATGGGATAATTTTGGTCTCTCCAAAAGCATGAAGAAATTCGACGTCCATCACTGGAGCTGCTAAACATTAAATTGCAGAAACTCTGAGGAAAACAAACATTGCATAGAAAAAGATTTCAAATTAAAATTCGAACTCATCTGGGCTTAAAGTCGAAGTCCGTGACATCATTCTATTTATCTTTTAACTTTTGTATGTATTTGGTTAATTTTGAAAAAATGCACATCCCTAGATCATTTTAAAAATAAATCCAATATCATCCATATCACTCTAAACATCCCTTTTGGATTCAGTTTGAATCTCCTGCCGATTCAACCTTCTCTACAATCCATACCTCCATCAAAAACATTGCAACTGTCAAGTCCAAAACTACTGAAGAAATATCTTTTCCCATTGTTATTTTACTGCTTCATTTTTGCCTCTTGTCTTCCCTGATTCCCCAAAGAGGAGCTTTTGATTGTTAAAAATAATTGTTAGCAGCTGCAATCTACATGCTATAAATTCACAGAATCCATGATTGTTTAATTTTTAGTGCCCAACAAAGACAGCTTCAATAATATCCTTAAATCCTAATTTACTGTTGGTGAAAACAAAATAAATTAACTTTTTATATTAACTTCATTAAACTATTGTTACTCTGATAAAAAAGTTTTTCTTCAAGGGCTTCAGAAAGAAATTGTCATCGATGCCTAAAGTCTTGTCAAAGGAGAAAACCCTTGTCTTGTCCACAACGATAATATCCCATAGATTTGAGATGGCATCGGCATATGTCAGTTGAAACATTCTATTCAGTGCTAGTGTTCCACCATGCAGTTGTCAATTCTGGCACTGAGACTTGACGGTTTTCCTGTACAATTTGTTTTAATTTGTTGTCATTCCGTGGTGTGATTTTCTTAAGTCGTCCCATTTAGATCTTTGGTTTCACATGTCCACTCTCCTTGTAATGATTTATAACTCCTCATACACCTGCTTTGCCTTGTGTAAATTCTGTGAAATTTCACAGGTCTTTTTTTTTCCTTTTAACTGTTGCTCAATAATTATTTTTCAGACATCAACAGGGAGAGTTGTTTGACAGCCCACAGAATCAATTCAATTAATGTTTATGCTAATCAGGGAGCATCCCTCACCCCTGTGAATTCATTTGAACCATATCAAGTATTTTACATAATGGTTTATTTATATTTGGTTGTATTGTCTTAAATTAATGCAATCTGTTCACTTTGGTGTTACTTTTGTATCATATTGATTTTTTTTTTCTTACTAAAACCATTATATTCATTTTCTATTATACTTTTATTTTTTGAGAACTTCGAAATGTATACTTTTCAGCAAAATTAACTTCAATCTTCTACCGGGCGTTTCAAAAATAACCGGTATATTTGAAAAATCAATAAAAACTAAATGGGCAGCGATAGAAATACACCGTTTGTAATTTCGAAAGTTTGTCTGCCTGAAAATTTACTGTTGTCCCAAGCATATTGCAACACACGGTGTATTTCTATCGCTGTCCGTTTAGTTTTTATTGATTTTTCAAATATACCGGTCATTTTTGAAATACCCGGTATGTTTGTTTATATTTTTACAAATTAAACTTTTACATGAACAAGTGAGCAAATTCTTTTATTTGGTTTTAAATTTTTGCAAGGGGGTTGTATTCATGCTCAACAAACAAAGATGACTTTAGTAAGCCAGGAATAAAGAAGTCAAAACTAGTTGAAATTCTGTGTGATTTCTTTCCTGCTATATACTGCAAAGGCTTCCATCAACTGTCCATTTCATAACAAATGATTTTTTATGTAAATCTTTGCGAATACGAATTTGACATTACTTGTTTAAGTGAAGCATGAGTTAATGACACTATTCCCTCTAGATTTTTATTTATGGACTTATACAGCACCTATTGTTCTGATAGGTATCATCCTTGTGTTCAGTGCGGGAGCAGCACACTGATTTCTGTCAAAAAAAAATTTCTCTCTAGATGCTTTTCTAGTTTAGAAACCATCTCTGATTGTACTTGCGAACTTCAAAATCGTGTTTTACTTAGTGGGTGCCATTATTTCGTTCCTGGCTTTGAAAATTAAGATTTTATACATTATTGCAAATTTTTGGAAACAAAATTAAATTTATTTCATCATAGTTTAATTTTTCCTGGGAAATTTAAACCTCCCTTCCTTTTCAGATTTCATTCTTTATTGTAATGTACATGGCAAAATTAAGTCTACTAAGAAATCTCATTTGTTATCTCTTACTTCTCAAAATAATAACCATTTGTTGGATTTAATGTTTAGTTTAATTCTTCTATATCAGTTTGTGAAGCAGATTTCCTTCTGGTTAAGGTCGATACTTATCATGCTCCATTAATTTTTTGTTTTGTAAACTTTTTTTTTTTTTAAACTTTATTATCAGTCGGTTTCTAATATTAATTTTTAAGCGAGAGATTATAAGTCTCTCTGTTGTGATTTAAGAAATTCTGAGTGGCAATCTTTGTATGAATCTTCTGATGCTAATTACTATCAGAAAATTCTTAAGTTAAGTTTACATAAAAATATATCCCTTTTATAAGCCTAAGGGCACTTAGTTCCCTCCTTGGTTTTCACCTGAGCTCAAGATAAGTCTAAAATTAATGAAAAAAATTTCATTCTAAATGGAAAAAAATCTCAATTTTTCTTCAGTATCCATTATATTTTAAATATCACAGCCAATCTAAGCAATTCTTAATTCATGATTAAATGCTGGCAAAACAAAAAAAAGTTATTCATTTAAATAAGTGAAGTTAACCTTCAAATAACCTTGAAAACCTCTACCAAATAGAGAATAAAAAACTATCATAGTACTGCCCCTTCA
The DNA here is from genome assembly GCA_023313115.1 of Rhysida immarginata. Taxonomy (NCBI): domain Eukaryota; kingdom Metazoa; phylum Arthropoda; class Chilopoda; order Scolopendromorpha; family Scolopendridae; genus Rhysida; species Rhysida immarginata. Next base: position 3,013,940 of record JAHWFO010043354.1, read on the forward strand.
TATGATACAATATTTGTTAAAGAATTTGTTTTCGATAACGCTTTGTTTCAGAGATAACAATCCTTTATTTTGATCACCCGATATAACAACCTATTTCCCTATTTTTTTTTAAAGTATTTCATCCATCACAACATGCATTTTGCCTATTCATTCAATTTCAACAAATCTCGTTTCTTTTGTCCAATATACAGGGTGATCCAAAAGTCAGTTCCCCCATAGATATTTAAATATAAAACAAAAACCATTAAACATACAGACATCAAACTTGCAATGGATATTCTTTAATCAATGCTACACTAATTGAGCCTACAGTAAATGTTCAAAGTGTCCCCCATTCTTCTGCTTGCACAAACGAATGCGACAGCAAATATTCTAGGAAATGCGTTGCACCATTGTTAATGCGGAACATTATTGCGATACATTTGAACTGTTCAATTTAGATGTTAGTGAATGCAGACAAGGATATTATCAATAGGACGGAGCTATAGCTCACACAGTCCGACTCTCAATGGAACAAATGCAATCTGCGCCATTCCTGAAGATATGCTGGAACACGTTTCCAAGAATATGTGCCTTCACATTCATTTGTGAAAGCAGGAGAATAGGGGCCATTTTGAACACTTACTACAGGCTCAATCAATGTCGCGCTTATTAAAGAACATCTGCTGTAAATTTTACGTCAGTGTGTTTAACAGTTTTCATATATATATATATATATATATATTCAGGGCGTTTCTAAATTATCTCCCGTATTATACATGTTTATTACTCATAAACCATTATGGATTTTGACGTGATTATTTTTATTCACAAAGAAAAACTCAAAAAGTTTCTTAGCATGCCTTAATAAATTTCAATGTGTCCCCCATTTATGGCGTGAAAGACGTTAAAGCGAAACTCGATTTCCTCCCATGTTCGGGCTAGCATTTTGGTGCGGTTTAATGCATGATCGAGTAATTGGACCTTTCTTTTTCGCTGAAGACACCATTACCGTTGCAACCTACCTAGATATGCTGAAGAACTACCTAATTCCACAGATGGAAGAACTGCAGCCCAACATTGTCTACCAACAAGATGGAGCACCTCCTCATTGGGGCCTGCAAGTTAGGCAGTGCCTTGATACAAACTTTCCTGGATGATGGATTGGAAGGGATGGGCCAATCCCTTGGCCCCCTCGTTCACCCAATGCGAACCCTCCTGTTTTTTTTCTTCTGGGTATATGTGAAAGACAGACTGTACAAGACCAACGTTGATGAATGAAACTCTCAAGAACTGAATAATTGAAACAATCGCTGAAATCACAACTGACATTCTAGACCGAACATGTGAGGAAATCGAGTTTCGCTTTGACGTCCTGCATGCCATAAATGGGGGGGCATATTAAAAAAGGTCTACGCTTGCTTTGTGGACCTCGAAAAAGCATATGACAGGGTTCCTCGGGAGAAGCTCTGGCAAGTGTTGCAAGAGTATGGAGTGGATGGGCAATTACTGGTTGCTATCATGTCTCTGTACGAAAGCTCTGAGATGTGTGTCCGGATAAATGGCATTAAGTCAAGACCGTTCACCGTGGGTGTTGGACTCCGCCAAGGGTGCGTACTGTCACCCATCTTGTTCATTATCTTTATGGACTGGATAGACAGGGGCAGCCGAGGCGATGAGCGTGTTTGTGTGGGCGACTGCCTGGTGGAGAGGTTGCTCTTTGCGGACGACCTTGTCCTGCTTGGGTCTTCTCGCACGAACCTTCAGCATGCACTAGACCGGTTTGCAGCCAAATGTGAAGAAGCTGGGATGAAGATCAGTGTGGCTAAAACCGAAGTTCTGGTTCTTTCAAGACAGCCTGCTCAGTGCGCTCTCCATGTTAGGGGAGCCTTATTGAGACAGGTGGAGAAGTTCAAGTATCTCGGGATTGCATTCACGAGTGATGGACGGCAGGAGAAAGAATTGGATGCTCGGATCGGTGCCGCAAGCTGTGTCAGACGTGAACTGTAGCGATCCGTGGTAACGAAACGAGAGCTGGGTAACAAAGCCAAGCTCTCCGTCTTCAAATCTATCTTTGTCCCCATTCTCACCTATGGTCATGAGGCTTGGGTAATGACCGAAAGAGTGCGATCGCAGGTACAAGCGGCCGAAATGAGATTCCTGAGAGGTGTGGCAGGTGTTACCCTACTAGATAGAGTGTACAGCAGCACAATAAGGGAATCTTTAGGTGTTGAGCCGCTACTTCTCCGCATTGAGAGATCTCAGTTGCGCTGGTATGGCCACGTGATACGGATGCCGCAAACTAGTCTTCCTAGGCAGTTGTTATTTTCCCAGCCGGTGGGTAAGAGACCAAGGGGTCGGCCTAGAACCAGGTGGCTAGACTACATGGAGAATCTGGGTTCGAGTCGCTTGGATATTACCAGGGAGGACATGCGCCTGATGGCGGAAGATCGCGATCGCTGGAGATCCTCCATAGGGCTGCTGCCCCCGCGACCCTAACGGATAAGCGGGTTTGAAAAGTAAGTAAGTAAGTATGCTAAGAAACGTTTTGAGTTTTTCTTCGTGAATAAAAAAAATCACGTTAAATCTGTAATAGTTTGAGTAATAAACATGTATTATACGGGAGATAATTTAGAAACACACTATATGTCTTTGGGTGAACTGACTTTTGGATCAGCCTGTATTACTTCTGCAGTGAAGGATCGTTTCCAAGTTGTTTCTATTTAGTTAGATCTAGCTAAAGCGCTTGACAGCCTTAATCATAACTTGTTAATTTCAAAATTGTTTTCAAATTTGGTGTTTTCTTTTGACTGATTATCTAATTGATTGGGAGTGACAAATTCAAATTAATGGAATTATTTCTACTGATATATTCTGTGCCTTTTTTGGGTGTACCACAGGGTTCAATTTTGGGTCAATTTCTTTTCTGATTGTTATTAATGATCCTCTTTATTACTTAAAAGTTAAAAAACTTGCCTATGCAGATGACATTACTTTTTCAGTTCTAATTTCTCAATATGATGCATTAACTCTACAGGCTATGCTTAATGCTGTAAATTGGTATACTGCTAGTAACTTTACTCTTAATTATAATAAATGTACGAGGGGCGATTGATAAATAAGGTCTCCATGGCTGTAACTTTTTTATTTGTTAACCGATTTTCAAAATTCTTTTTGTATATTATACTCACATTTGTTCTCTATGTAATGCACTATTCACTTTTCGACATAGTCTCCATCCCTTTTCACGCATTGTACCAACGCGTGACCAGTTGGGTGAACCTGTCGGAGAGGGATTCCGGAGTTGTATTTTTGTACCTCATGAATAAAGTTTATCTGCAAAATGGGCTGCGACTTTATGTTCACCCTGTATATATATATCAAAAGTGTCCTGGCTTCTATATTCTTTGATGAAGAGTGCCTTTACAATACATAGCAAATTAGACACATCGTCAAGGGCATATATAGATTGACTAGTTTCGCATTTTATTCTTGGTTTTATCAGAATGACAAGAGGATTACATTGTTCTTTTTTATATACAGATTGGGCAGGATATACCGTATATGACTGGATAATATACACAAAGAACAGTCATTGTGAAGATTAGTGATAGGTTAATCATAGCCAATCACAATACGAGGTCAGAATATGGAATACATCAATCTCGGTTTGTGTATTGAGCATCTAATTGGTGGAATTCATCTGGGCCTTGTAGATTTCAAGGACAGCTCTTTTTTTGAAGTTTTTTAGAAACTATTGTAGTTGGGATGCTTTAAGTAGATGTGCGGCGAAGTTCTATTTCTTGTCCTTTTTTTGAATACTATCGATGATATATGCTACTTATATCTTGTGGTGAATTGGCATGATGTCATTCCCATATAAAAGGAATCATACATTTTCAATTCTAGACAATATATGCCATTATGTATCATAAATACAGGGTATCCATAAAAGGTCTGACACATTTTATCTGTATATTACCAAAAAACTAATAAAGATAAACAGAAACGGATTTCAATATACGAAACTGTAGCTGAAAAAGTTTTATTGTGTTTCAAAAAAATTAAAAACATTACGGATTTGAAACGCTGAATCACAGTTGCTATTAACAATGTGGATGTCGATATGCTCAAAAGAACGTGCAAAAAACTGATTATCGGCTGGATATCCTCCGTGTGACCTAAGGAGCACACACTGGGGTCTACTAACTTGGTTTAATAAATCTTTTTCAGCTACAGTTTCATATATTGAAATCTGTTTCTGTTAATTAGTTTTTTGGTAATATGCAGATAAAATGTGTCAGACCTATTATGACACCCTGTATTATTGGGCTGCGGGGTTTAAGGTAAAATGGTTCAGGGTGGGGGATTAGAACGAGAGTTTAAGCCTCTGGAGGAAAGCAGTTTGGTAAAGGATAAATGACATTTCTGTAGAAAGTGACCCTCACATCTCAAAAGACCCATCTTTTTGGAGAAGGGTTGTTAGTTATTTGGGGAGGCGGGCCATTGTTATGGGATAGATGTGTTCGACAAAGTATTAGTTGATGAATGGAAATGATGTAGGAATCTTTTATTATTAGTGTCCTCAACTTAGCAGAAATAGGCAACTATGGAATTGTTAAAAAGGAATAATTGGACATGGGTTCTGAAGATAGATTTTAGACAGAAAGCTACTAAGAGAGAAGCTCATTCCTAGGCCAGAAGATTGTGAGTGTATACTGAAAAATGTGGAACTTTAAGAGTGTGATGTCCTTTAACTCTTAGGAGTGGGCTTGCTTGATCTCTTCAGTTTTCTTTTGTTTTATTGAATATTCTGGAGTGTCCTTATTGAATCCCATCAATGTAGAATATGTTTAGTACGTTTCAATTATGGGCACATTTCAAATATGTTTATTTTTCACTGTGAGGTTTTGGGTTTTGGAATTTAAGCATGGATGCATGCATACTGGCAAGACATATTTTCTAAAGTGCCTGCACTTAAAATAAAAATTTAAAAGTAAAAATAAACAAAAATAGCTAAAAACGACATTTTCCTTGCATATTTTCCAGTGATAATACCTTGCCGCAGAACATCATAAAAATCAAAATTTTTTATAACTACGTTAATTAATCCACTAATTACCCTCCTCCAATATTTAAAGGAGCCGACACTGAAGTGCTAGAAACATCACCCTGCTTTATTAACATATATTGTGGTATTTTGATATGCAGACAAAATAATCATGCAGTGGTGTTCATATTCACTTTTATTAATGGGACAAAAATATAAATTAACAAAGTCACATGCAGAAAGAAAGAACGGAATAGCTCAACCTTCTTGGCTAGCAAGCAAACAATAACAACAATAATAGCGTTGCCTTGGTTACATGTAAAGCACTGTCTGGCAACAAAAATGTTAACTATACATAATAAAAGCTTTATTATTTACATGCTTTTAAACAGATTGTATGATTGCAAATACTTTAACATTAATACTTCTTAATACCTTTCAATCAACAATTTATATGTAACTACTAGTAAATTAAACCTAATTATTTAACAAATTTTTCATGAAAACAACATGAAACAGACTTTGTCAGGATGTCAGCAAAAATATTACTGGAATTTTGATATACAATCTGGATAATGGTCTTGTTTTATTTCCTCTTGTACGAAATGATATCAACGAGTTTGGTACGGTTTTGGTATACAGGTTCTTTAGCAATTTTTGTGCACTTCCATTGTCATTGAAAATTCCTGTTAGTTTTTCTATCAATTCTTAAAAACCTAATTCTTTCATAAGCTGTCGTAATGCAATAGCTTCTTTGGTTGCACTTGTATATGCGATGGATTGTTTTTTGAATTCCCAGCTAATAGCTACATCACTTATTTTGAAGACATAACAGTGATTGATTTCCTGGTATTAATGTCTTCTCCCCAGTCTGCGTCAATATAGCTGTTCAATGGTTCAGATGATTTCTTGCATACAACCTTGTACTGTTGAGTTCCCTTTACTTATCTTAATATTCGCTTTCCAGAGTTTATGTGTAGTAGTAGGTTCCTGATTGAATCTGCTCAGTTGGTTCACTGCATATGTGATGTCGGATTTTGAAATGTTGAGAGATAAATTAACGAATCTATTATTTGTTGGTAAATAGTCTTATCAACTAATTCTTTTCAGCTTCAAATTCTGAGTGCTTCGCTCCAACAGTGTTTTAGCTTTTTTTGCATCTGACATTCCATATTTCTGCTATGTAGTTACTCTGATGGATAGTAATTTTCCTAGAGATTCAACCTTTTCTATATTTATCCCAAGGTAATATTTAGCTTCACCTAAATCTTTTACATTAAATTTTTCTATAATTGTTTCTTAAGCATAACAAGTTCACTTCTGAATTTTCAGATGATGAGGATGTCATCTACATAAATTGCTACTATTAAGAGGATTTCATTCTTTTGTTTGACATATAACCAATTGCCGGATCTAGATGTATTCAATTAGAGCTTGAGTAGCTTTTGTCTAGTTCTTGCTATAATTTTTCCGCTTGTTTAAGTCCATATAAGGCCTTCTTTAATTTGCATACCTTTTCTTCCGATGAAATTTCTATGAAATGTTCGGGCTGTACCACATTTCAGGATCTACATCACCATTTCGATAAGCATTTTCAACATCCTTATGGTGTATGGATAACCAAAATGTGGTACTTGAGCTATGCACATTCATACTGTTGTATATCTGATGACAGGTGAGTAAATTTCTTGATAGCCTATTCCATATTTTTTAGAACAGCCTTTGGCTACTAAGTATTATCGATTGACAATTTAATGGCAAATACCTAACTGCTTTTAATAATCATCTTTTCTTTAGGAACATCTACAAGTGTCCATGTTTTGTTATTTTGCAAAGCTTTCATTTCTTTTTGCATTGCTTCAAGCCATTTTTGTTTTTCTGCCAATATTAATGCCTCTTTTATAGTCTTAGGTACTTATAATCATCATATGAATGTTGAGCAGTATTTTTTACTGCCTCTTGATACTGTTTTCTCAGTCTTCCTGGTTTTCCAATCAAAATTCTTTTGGGACAACCTGGTAAACATCATTTCATTGTGCATGGATCTTAATCATATTGAGAAGAGGCATCCTACTTTTGATAAAATATCTCTTGCTCTTTGTCGCTTTCTTTTTCATCAACTTTCTCTTTAATCACATCTTTATTCTCTGCTTGTTGCTTATTATTTATTATTTTTGACTATAACATCTTCCAGATTAAATTGATGGTTTATTTCTAACTTGTGTGAATCATTTGATGAATTTTGTTGGTCTTCCAGGAATTTGACATATCTGGCTTTATAAATTAATTTGCTATCTGATTTCCTTATCTTATAGGCTTTCAGTTCTGATGAATATCCGACCAGATAATATTTCTCTGCTCTTATAGGAGTTTGTTTCTTTCTGGCTTATTTATTTTTGCATAGAGTGGACAACCTAGGACACGGAAATGTGTGGCAAAGAGTTTCTTCTTTGTCCAAATTCCGTGTGGTGTTTTTCTTTAATTCCACAGGCAATACATCAGTTTCTAATGTATGCTGCAGTCATGATTAATTTGGCCCATAGTTCTACAGGTAAGTTCGAATTGGCCAGCCATGTACGAACCATTTCCAGAAGGGTTCGGTTATACCTTTTGGATATTCCACTTTGTTGTGGCATATAATCCATTCTCAACTGGTGCGTTTTGATCTTCTCATTAAGGTATTTAGAGAATTCTGTATTGCAGTATTCTTTTCCTTTGTCAGGTCTTAAGGTTTTCACTTTGTTTCCCATTTGGGTTTCTGCCCAGGCACAAAAAGATTTAAAAGCGTCGAACACCTCACTTTTCTTCTTTAAGATTGCTACTGTTACATAACGTGACTTCCTCGATGAACATAGCGAAATATTTAGTTCCACTATACAACTCCATTTTAAAGGGTCCACAAACATCATTGTGAATAAGTAAGCCTTTTCCTTACTCTATGATAATTTTGGTAAAGTTAGTCTACTTAGCTTTGCTTTTAAGCAAGTTCACAAGTATGGTTCTTTTCTTCACCTAAGTGTAATCCATATACAATTTTTTTTCTTTTCCATTTCTTTCAACTGTTTTACGTTAAGATGACTATAAGGTCGGTGCCATAAACGTAACTTGTTTTTGTTTCTGCTCAGCTTGTATACAGGTGCAGACTAATCATCATAAGCTTTATCATGTGGTTGTTGCATTATATATAGTCCATTTCTTTTCTTTGCTTGGATGTATATTATATTATCTTTTATAAATTGTACTTCATTATCTTTGAAGTATATGTGGTATCCATTTTATGTGGCTTTACTGACAGAAATATGATTTCCTTTTAATCTTGGAACAGAAATAAGATTTCCATTTAATATTTTAAATGGATACAATGTGTTTCTTCGTTTGTTGAAGTTAGCAAAATTATACCTCCTGTTGTGATTGAGAAAGTCTGGGGCTTTGTTGCTAGTTTTACGCACATTTTCTTTGCTTTCTTTAAGGTTAAAAACACACTTTTATTATCTCGAACCTGTGTAGTCACTCCACTGTCGATGCACCATTCAGAATATTTGAAAGTGAGCTTTTTATATGATTTTATTTTTGCAATTACCGTTGTAGTGGCTAACGACATTTCTGGCATAGCAATTACAGTCTTTTCCGTTTCGTCTATTTCTTTTTCTTGCATTGTGCTTATTCTGTGTCCTCGTTTTATTCAGTAATAGCGTTCATTCGAATAAGATACCCTTGGGTTGAAATTGCTTTTCCATCTGTTTCTTCTGCCTTGTTTCTGCATGACAAAGGCTGTTTGGTTATTGTGGTTTTCTATTTGCAGCGTTTCTTTTCTTTGTCCATCTTCCATAATTTTAAATTTTAAATTTTCCGACTTGGGAAGCTCATCTCTAGATTCGATTGGAATGATGAAATTTTCATATTCAGCTGGTAAACCACACGACAAAAGAACAGACAGCAACTCATCTGGAATCTTTAAATCTGCTTCAGAAAGCTGATCTACTATTTCAAAAAATTTGTTCAATTATTCCTGTATATCTTCCTCTTGTTTCAGCTTTAAATATAGAGATAGGCCTTCCATAAGGTAAAATTTTTCTTGATGGAACACAAGGCTTGATAGACTTCATGCAACTTGTTCCAAGTAGGCTTTGAATTGGTGCACGTTTTTACATGTAAGTTTTGCTTGGTTTTATACTCAATATTATCAAGGTAAAAGCCTTCTGATCATTGCTGTCCCATTCTGCTTGGGTTAATGGATCAGTTGATCTTAATTTTTCACTGCTTGTATATTCCCATAAACCATTGTGCACTAAAATCATCCTCATTTGGAGGTACCAAGTTTCATAATTATTTTTGCTAAGCTTGTCAATTCGATGTAGTCCATGATATGTGCTCTCTTTTAAAGTATAAGATCGTTTTTACTGCGGTAGTTATTTTAGGCTTATGCAGCATTAACCTTTTATCATGGAAGAATCCTTTGAAAGTCTTTTTCACTTTTCTTTCTTCAAAGATGTAACAAATGTGCAGTCTGGACTTGTTGTGGTTTTTTGATATGCAGACAAAATAATTACACTGTGGTGTTCATATTCACTTTTTATTCAGTAGGACAAAAATATAAATTAACAATGTAACATCAGGAAAGAAAGAATAGAATGGCTCAGCCGTCTTGGCTAGCAAGCAGACAACAACAACAATACTGGTGTTGCCATGGTTACATGTAAAGTGCCGTCTGGCAACAAAAATCTTAACTATTCATATAAAGAAGCTTTATTATTTACATGCTTTTAAACAGATTGTATGATTGCAAATACTATTAACATTTCTTAACAACATATAACAATTTTTATACCATGCATGGTGGCCATGAGGAGTTTACATAAAAATAAAAAAAAAAGATTTTTATAATCAAGATATTAATAACAGGTACTGCTTAACTAAAGCCTAAGCCATTTACAATCGTTAAAAATTTTAAATTTGAAGCTCTTAAACTCAATGAAAATAAGCAACTACGAGGTGTGTTTTTTAAGATAAGTATCATTTTTGTATTTAAAAAAAAAACCGAGGATAACTTTTTCTAACACCTTAATTTTTTTATGAAAGCCTGGACCTTAATTTACTTTCCAACATAATTTCCTCCTATATTAAGGTACTTATCATATCGTACAACCGGCTTCTGAATTCCATCCTCACAGAAATCAACTACCTATGGCAAAATATCCACAAGCAAAAACACCCTGCCTATCTCAAAATACCATGCACATGATTTTTTGGGCTGAAATTGTTTGCTTGAATGTCATTTTCTTGGGTGATGTTGAATGCCTTCATTCCATGGACTATTGTTTAGATTCTGGCAAACATCAGTGAAGTTTGGCTTAAAAACTTATCCCATTTGAAACGGCACCTCTCAAGCAAAGTCAAAGCACTGGCTAAACAAATGGTTTTGCGCAACTCCATGCTGGAGTGGTTAGCAAATCAGGCGGCCGATTTCTGTGAGGATGTAATTCAGAAGCTGGTCATACAATATGATAAGTGTCTTAATACATGTGAAAATTATGTGGAAAGTAGATTAAGGCCCAGGCCTTCATGTAAAAATAAAGGTGTTAAAAAAATTGTCCTTGTTTTTTTATATCAAAATGGTACTTACAAAAACTACCGCTTTTCTAGGTCATTATATCTTTATGGAATCTTTCACCATGTTCATCAAAAATATCACTAAATCCCTGTGGTATTTATCACAAGTGTGACATCCTAAATTCCTATTTGTATTTATGCTATTTGGATACTGTCATTTGTCATATAATTCGGATTTCTAACCTCAGGAATTCCATCATTCGAAAAGAGTAGAGACATTCAAGGACATTATTATATATTGCTGTGACATCGACATTCAACATGCCAGTCCAGCTCCTGAAACGGCAATCCTCCTCTATTGTACAATGTTTACTAGCAAAATGCTGAATGACTCAACCCAGCAGAGTTGTAGCATGGATTACATCCATCAGTAATCGTAGTTTATGATTCAACCTGATGTCAAAAAGCTATAGGTGGATAATCCACACATCGTAACACCAGATTGGAATATTACTAAGCTCCTTGATGGCATCAGATAAGCCAGACTGTGGTGACGGTCTTCCAAGCCAACTTCTTGGCTGGCTGAATCCGAGATGTTAAAGGTTCAATCAGTGGCCGACGACAGACTATCCTTCTTCCCAAGGGCTTCCTCGAAAAAAATATTTGAATAAATCCACGGCAATTCATATCCCTCGTGTATTCAAAATCAACAACAATTTGGTTCACTACAATTAAAACAATAACAGCTCAAACACTATTACATATGCCATTAAGAGCAAATAGAAATTTAAACATTTCTTTTATTCCTAGCAGTTTCTCCCTAACAAACACCAAAACGTATATCTACGTCCTTTTCAAAAATGGAATCTTTTTCCTAGAACCTTAGCCAATGATTTGGATATGATCATGAGGGATCCAATAAATTTTAATAGATATTTCTGACCATGGATGAGACCTAAAGGAACAAAAAGCAGATTGGAAATGATAAATCAGTTCAGAAGAAAATCACTTCTGGGAGTGATTTGAGAAGCTAGATAAACACTGGATAAAGTATGCCGAGCTTCCATGAGAAGTAAAAGATTAATTGAATCAGATTTATTTCGTTTCTATTATAATTCTGGAACCTTTTCAACGTAGCCTAGTATTTCTATAGACCAATTTCTTATTCAGATAATTAACTTTATTAAAAACTCGTACCTAGGTTCATATCTAATGGACTCTATTACCCATCCGGTGAACATTAAAAGCAACATCTAAAATATTTTATGTGGTAGTTAGAGATGAATCTGTTTACTAACCAATTCATTTCATGTTGGTGGAATGGAACCTACTAGTCTTTAATTTAGATGTATCTGTACTTTGAAAACTACTATTATACAGGAGCATGTAAGTACATCGTGATTAACTAGGCATGTAATCCAGATGACTTACATTAACCAATATGTACCATGTGATTATTACTTTTATAATTTACTCAGAAATGCCCATTTTCTAATTAAAGGACTAAGCTACTAGTTGAATGAAACTATAATGTATTTTCCATGGCAATCAGATCATGGTACAGGGAAATTGTGTATTCACATTAATAATCCAGTGACTCACCCTGTATTTTTCAAATCAATATAGGCTATGTATTAAAGAGAAATACCAAAAAAGTAAAAAAGTTCAATTATTCAAGAATTACTCAAGAAGAAAATAAAATTAAAAATCCATTATTTTATCAATGGCTCAATACAATCTTCAATAATGAAATGTCTCAGCGCCTGTCAAAAAATTTTATTGATCATAATTGACTTTCTGAAAAGTCACAAGACACAAATCTCACAGAAAAACAGAAAAGAAGTTTAATATCTAGTGTAACGTTGTCTTATATTTTTCTGCTAGTTTATACAGTGCTCAATTTTTAATGGAATATGTATCTGTTTAAAAAATTCCATACAGGCTATAAAAGAAACAGCTTGCATGAGGCAGAACTTGCGAAATTTTTACTTAAGAGTTCTTAGAAACTCCATTAATGGTAACTAACAATAAATGTAACATTATCTTACTGAACTATAAAATTTTACATTCTGCAACTCAATACACAATTAAGTGCTGTTGTAGCTGAGTCAGTGAATATCCTTATAATCAAGTGTACTTTATTAATTTTTTTTAAAATCGATCTAGTTTATTAAAAGTGAAGGAATCCTGATAAACTTCTTAATTAAATTTTTATGTGAACAAAATTTTATTTTCTAAAGAAAATAAATCTATAATTCTAAAACGAGCTCTATGGGTTTTCCTAGTACATGTACATATCATTAAGAAAAAAAAATATTAATAAAATTAAGTATATAGCAACAACTTAAAGCACCTATTTCATAAAATGTTACGGTGATCTGCAGTGAAATAATTAATTAATTAATTCTAACTTTAATGATCTAAAATAGAGGCAATGTAATGGTTTGATAATCCTAAGCCGTTTGAAATGCTTTCCGAATAATTGACGGGATGTTCCTTTAAGTACTACTCCATTAAGTACACCAAGTGCAGCATTAATTGAATATTGAAATCGCGTAGACTTACGATCAGATTTCTTGGGGATCACAAATCCAAATCCTTGTTTACATTTGGTCTTACTGTTCGCCGATGTCTTGTTCAACTTAGCCGATGCTTTCGCGCTCTTCGGCGCCGCCCTGATCGCATCTTTCTCGGCCCTCTTCCCCAAAGTCAAATCGGTGGACCCATCCGACGAGGACAACACAGCTCGAGACGATTCGCACACATTCTTCTGGTCTTGTGAACTACTTGTACTCTTTTTTTGCTGTACATTTTCATCGTTTATCTTGTTATTATCACTATTGCTTACAGGATTCGATCGTTTACAAACAAAAAACTGTTGCGATTCTTGCGATGATGAAGAGTTGTCTTTTTTAGAAACTAGTCTTTCAAATAGATTCTCCATGTTAGTATTTGTGAGATTACGATGATCGAATTTTATGATTCAGCCATGTATATTGAAGCATAACTCCCAGTGACTTTTTTTTTTTCCTCCTGTTATCAATATGTACGCAAGTGTAGTTGCACATTTACATCAGTACAAGAATTTTCCGCTAGATGTCAACAGAGGGAGAAAGTCGAGGGGGCGGGGCTCAGAATGTTTTCTGCTTTCTAGTACTTTCTAGTCTCGAATATAACAACAGTAAAAAATAAAAAAATAAAACAATAAAATATGTTGTTTATGGTTTAGTTTTAAAATTGCTGCAAATACCGGATTCATAATGTCAATTTTTAAACGTCGAATGTGCTGAGCGTGTCATTCAACACAAAATCAATACGTGTGTAAATTGTTTATGAAACACTACTACTGCTGTAGAAATCAAAGGGATGCCAAAACACAAATTCACAAAATTCCCGAGTAGCTTGACAGCTCATTTAAATTTTTCGTTAATTTTGTAAAACTGGATTGACAACGCTTTTATACGTTTTAATTTTATTTTTTTTCATTAATTGAATTGCGTATTTAAAAATAAAATGATTAAAAGTTATTTTAGGCAATTTCACTGTTTCATTGAAATAAAAATAGAGAAAATGGAGAGAGTGTTCTACCATTCCATTCACTTCTTTCATGTACTGGATTCGTATATGATGGGTTTCATAAGTTGAAATATAATTATTAAATTTAGCTATAAATTTTTATATAATTTAGAATATTTAATGTTTTCTGAAAGTATTAGATTTTAATTTATTTTTCCCTTTCTTCGAATAATATTTGGCCACAAACGCTTCAGATTTGCGGCAATCTTCCGAGAGATGGCCCCACTGTATAGTGTGGTTGTTGCGCAATGGGTCTTCTTATTACTCTGGCAACACACATTTTACATTATGTATATAAAAAATACACATATTCCATATATATATATAATGTATATCTAAAACAGGTATCTTTTTCTGTGCCTAGCAACTTTGTTGCGATTATAGACACTCTTTATCAGGAGCAGAGATAATCAATAAATAATGGCCACTGAACAGGAGTAAATGACATGTGCTTATGAGCTCTTGAATGTATGCCTTGCCTTCGCCATTTATGTTCAAGGCCATATCCATGATGGGTTGAAAGTTGGAAATTATATCGTGGATACGGCCTTATACAGGGTGAGGCATTTATCTTAAGACATCTGAATATCTCGGAAACTAAGCATTGTACGAAAACATGTCCAAAATCAAAAGTGAATTATTTCGCAGGGGAAATTCATTAGTTAAAAAATTACCCCCCCCCCCCTTGTGAGGGGGCTGGGTGAAGGGGGTAACTTTGAAATCTTAAATAGAAACTCCTATTTTTAATGGTATATTCAGATTGTACATAATATTCGAGAAATGTTTTA
>JAHWFO010043354.1:3033882-3051671 GCA_023313115.1 Rhysida immarginata
TTAGGTCAGATAGTTTCTAGAAGGCAGTGTAAAGGCAACACCTCCTAAAAAGAAAGCCTGTGCTCTGAAAATTTATACATTGTTACATTATCATAAAAAGGCATTGTTAATTATATTTCTACCAAAAATATATTTCTAGGGCCCTAAATTATGACTTCTTATGATCATGTAACAATGTGTGAATTTTCAGTGCACAGATTCTTTCTAGGAGGTGTTGGTAAAAGTCAATGTGTATCTGTTGGTCTGTCTGTGTGTACATTCACGATAATCTCTACAATCATGGGCTTCAAACTTTTCATGATGCTTTAACATAGTTCGGGAAAGGTTTTTTTTTCAGTATTTTGCCATGGATTTCCGCGAATTGCAGAAATCGGGTTTTATGAGTGAAAAACCACTGGATCTGATGGTTGCATGTTCGAATCCAGGTGCAGATGATTTAATATTTTTTTCCCTTTGATTTATATAATTTTTCAATATTATTAATTTTTTTTATTTTTATTTCGTTTAACCGTCGTTTTTTTTTTCAAGTTTTTTTCTCCCTCTAAACTTGCGTATTCGTCGAGTTATCTGGAAATAATGTTTAGGCATAATTAAAAAGAAAAAAAAGATAATTTTTGTAATAAGTCTCTCATTGTTGCAACAATAAGAAATTTATAAAGGAACATCTATATTTACATTATAATAGATTTCTCAATAAACTGCTGTTGCAAGGTTATTTTTATAATAAGCCTCTACTTTGCAACACTGCAGCACGTGTTACAGAATTATCAGATTCGAGTTTCTTTGTTGTTTAGTGAATATGCCGCGACGAAGATGTGCATTTGGAAAGAGAAACTCAGTTGCAAGTTTGCAGTTCAAAACCGAGTAAACGAGTTATTGGAAGAAACAACAAACCGTCTACAGAGAGTGAGAGAAAGTATACCAGAGTCGAGAGCGAATGAGAGAGCAGAAGCAAGAAGTATTCGTCCGAAAAAGAACAGAGTATGACTGAAGCAAGACAAACTCTGTCTTGGGCCGCATTCCCCAGACAAAACCCGAGACAAAAGAGAAACATTTGAACAACGTGCAAGCCAAGACCAAGACCGCCTTCGACATGAAGCTATTAGAACAAACGAAGCTCCTGAAGATGTACAAGGGCGTCAACTCCAGTTCAGCTTGCGTTTGCTCTGACCATCAACAGAGCGCAAGAACATGTTGACTTTAGTTACTAAAGTATCGGGAACCAATTTGGAGAATCCGTGCTTTTCACATAGACTATTTTACATAGCATGCTCACGCAATGGATCTTCAGACAGTTTTTTCATCTATGCTCCTGGCGGATCAACCAAAAATGTCATCCACTAAAGAGTCTTGGAAGATAATTAACTGCATATTAGCTTTGTCAAGATAATGTTGGCAATACATTCTCACAGGAGCGTAACTAGAGGGGATTCGGGGGGTTCGGACGAACCCCCTTTTTATTTCCCTGATCTGTTTAAATTCAATTGTTTTCTTTGTATCTACTAAAAAAATATTCTACATTTTATGGTGCCCCCCCCCCCCCCCCCATGTAAAATCTTGGTTACGCCTCTGTCTCATCAATAGAATTATCTTCAAGAGAATCAACATTCAATAAGACTCTCCTAGAGCCAACGGCAAAACCAGACTTTGTGCGTCAACACCCCAATCAACAAAACGGGATCACCAAGAAACAACATCGAACTTTTCCATCAAATACGCTGAGTATACATCCCATAAAGATTGACATTAAAAACATTATGTCATCCATTTTAAATATTTCATTAAATCCAAGTTTCCAAAATGGAACTAAATTTATATTAATAAATTTACGCGGGTTGCACGGTTTTTATGAATGAAAAACCACCCGTTTTTCATGCAATAATATACGAGGGTTGGTCGAAAAGTTACAACCATGGAGCATTACTTTTCGACATTATAATGCACTATTCACTTTTTGACATCGTCCCCATCCCTTTCCACGCATTGCGCCAACGCGTGACTATAGTCAACGCCTCCTATACAGGGTGACAATAAATTATGGCAACAGAAATGGACGCGTCCAGGCGCGAATATATTAAAGCGTCACCAAATAATTTTTAATTCATTGCAATCACTGCATGTTCTTGTTTCAACTTATTATGAGTTAATTGATGTGTGTTTTGAAATGTCAAGCAAACGCAGTGCAATTTTGGAGCTGTTTCTTCAAGGAAAGCGTCAATGTGAAAGCGTCAAACGAAAGCTGTTTCGTTTGCTCAATGTTGGCAGAGACGTCGTCTCCAAAGCGGTCAAACGATTCAAAGAGCTTGGCCATGAAGGCGACCGTCCAGGAAGAGGAAGAAAGCGTACCACCAACACGTCCAGGAACCGCAAAATCATAAAAAAGCGAGTCCAGCGAAATCCGAGGATCTGAAAGAGACAAATCGCTCGTGAGACCGGAATCAACCGCGAATCGGTGCGGAAAATGGCAACAGAGGAACTCAAGCCCTTCAAGCTCCAAAAAGTCCAGCTCCTTACAGACGAAAACAAGCGCGTACGGCTCTACAAATGCCGCCAACTCAAACGTCTGGCCGCAGGTGAGAAATGGAAGCGCATCCTCTTCACAGACAAGAAGCAGGCACACAATCACCAAAACGACAGACTGTGGTCAGCATAGGCACTCGGCACCTCCGTAGTCCGTGATGGTCTGGGGCGGAATTTGCGCCAGTGGCAAGACACCTTCGTTTTCGTGGACCAAGGAGTCAAAATCAACCAACAAGTTTACCGTCGTGACATTCTCGAGGCTGTGGTATACTTCCTTGAGCTCGGCAATATTTCGGCAATGCGGATTGGACCTTTCAACAAGACTCTGCGCCAGCTCACAGAGCGAAAATGACGCAGGGGTGGTGCAAGAGCCATTTTCCGGATTTCATCACGTCTCAGCAGTGGCCGCCCTACTCGCCGGATCTCAATCCGATGGATTACAGCGTATGGTACCGTACGACGTCGATCTTGGAAGCCAGGACCTGTACTAAACGCCACAAGAAGTCCCTGCGCCAAGAAGGGACCGGTTATCGCCCGACGACTTGCGGCCCATTGCTGAAAATTTCAAGACACGTTTGGGGCTTTGTATTGCCGCCAAAGGAGCCCACTTCGAAATCGAATGAACATGTTATTACCAAGGGACCATGTTCTATTTATTAGTTGTCAATTGCTTTACTTTTCGTTTTTGGATTAAAAAATTTGTACACAATGAGTTGCCATAATTTATTGTCATCCTGTAAAGAAGCGTTGCTATAGTCGGGTGAACCTGTCAGAGAGGAATTCCGGGGATGTTGTCGACACGAGGATTCACCCGATTAGTCATGCGTTGGCGCAATGCGTGGAAAGGGATGGGGACTATTTCGAAAAGTGAATAGTGCATTGCATTGAGGACAAATTTAGTATCAGATGCAAAAAGAATTTTGAAAATCGGTTAACAAATAAAAAAAGTTACAGCCATGGAGGCATTACTTTTCGACCAACCCTCGTACATTTAAATTTATAAATTCAACAATATATGTACAACAAAGCAACAATAAACAACAGTCCAATACACTGAATATTATCAAAATTACAAAAAATGTTTTTCATGCAAAGGATTTTTTTATGGAAATAACCCTGGAGAAATCATGGTCAATTAAACCCTGTAGAGTTAGTCAAAGCTGGCAAAAAAGTCAAATTTAGTTATTGAGAAAAAAAAAAGCGTTGTCTATATTCACAGCTAAAGCTCCTTCTTGGGAGGTTTTATTTCCAACGTTGAAAATCGTCCTTCATCCATTCTAATCCATGTTCCCATATGGCTTTTAAAAATTCTTTTAAATATATATTGGCAAATTCATGATAATTTATGTTTAAGAAAGTAAATTAATTAAATGATAAAAATTGTAAATTAATTTATTAAATTGTAAGAAAATAAAACAAAAGTCCAGAATGAGCAAAATGGTAGTGCAAACTTATTAAATTTATTTGTGCAAAAATTTTTTTTTGTTATTAAAATAAAAACAACATCATAAGGTTATTTAAATGTTTATTATTAATTTTGTAATCAATATATTTGTTGTCAGTTTTATCGGTTGTAAATAATCTTCAATAATCGACTCGCGAACTTTCTTCAATCGTGGCCACGCATCAACGCGGAGAAGCCAATGGGCAACCTAACATTTTGTGTCGTCATTTCATCGTTTCAAAACTGCGCAGTTAACACAGACGATTCGAAATGGGTACAACGATTCGACTCTTCTGTTATGGAGGAAGATTCGAAAATGGCTACATAACGAAATTATAATTAAAGCAACGACCAATAGATGGCCCTTGATTCACTCAGTTTCAGCCAATCGTACATGTTCAACAGTTGTCGGTCGCAAAATTTGAGCGCCTTGTATATTTTAGAGTTGACTGTATGTGTTTGACCTGGTGGTATTATTTTACGAGAGGCCGGGATGCAGAATCCCCTAGTGCAGTGTGCACTAGAGGTGTTCAGGCAGTTTCAAACAGAAGAAATAAACGAATGGTCGAAACAGGTGTGGGCAAGTGATTTCGATGAAGTTTTGGATACTACGTTGTCAGATGATGACCTCCTTCAACCTGATGATGGTTGGATTGCTTTGCTGGATGATGCGTGTAAGATATGTAGAGACTGGGCTTTAGTGAATAGCGGCAATCTCGTAGAAGAGGAAGAAGAAGAGGATGGGGAAACGAATGAAAGTAACGGATTTTGGCTTTCTCTGGTTGAAAACGAGATTAGCTTTAAGGCTATCGTCGCCGTATGTTATTGGTTTGCGAAGAAAGGACGAGAGAAATCGTCGTCGCTCCAACACAAGGAGGCCAGTTGCCTGGCCTCTGCACTGTATTTTAATCTGTTGCGGATTCCAGGTAGTGGTGCCTTTTCCGTTTTTCACCCTGTTGTGTTCCAGACGTGTACAAACGTCTCCAAGTTATTAATGACCCTCGGGAACGCCAACGAATCTGCATCAGGCAGCATTTTGAAGTCTGGGAAACGAAGGAGGACCAAGTCGGGTGAAAAGATGACGAGGAATAAGGGTAAGGGTAAAGGCAGCAAGAAGGCAAAAAGGAAGAAGACAACAACGCGTAAAGATGATGATGATGATGATGAAGACGATATGGATATTTCAGACAACGACTCTCTTAGTCAGCATTCCGTATTAACTTCCCAGAATGAATCTAGCCTATTAGACAAAATATGCATTTTGCTCAAATCTTTGGTGGACATGTTAACTTCCTTTTCTTTACAAAGATGTGAACAGTCGCTGCATGATCTTATTCATTCATTATCAGAACTAACAAGATTTAATATAAGTTGTGTTTTTGTTAATACAAGAGTTCAACAGTTGTTTTTGGTTCCCGACTTAGCATACCAAGCGTTGACAAATGTGTGCAACGGACTTCATGGTGATGTTACTAAAATACACAAGCAGATAATGAAAAATTTAACAGAAAATGTTTTCTTAGGTCGAGGTGGTACTGCAGCCTCCAGAAATCAAAATGTAATAAAGGAGGCCACCGTCGATTTTATTGTAAATCTTGTGCGAATTCATGGTGATGTAACATACGCCGGTGTAAGGACCTTCCTTCAGAATGTGTGTATGAAAGTTCCAGATAAAGCTGAACATCGAAATAGGGGTGCACTTTTCTTAACAGCAATGTTAACAAAATTACCATTTCTTTTGAAGGCTAGTTTTATGAAATGGCTGAAAAAGTTTGTTTTAAATTCAAAAGTTACGAATCGTTTGCTGGCATTGGAAATTCTTTCTGGAATGCTATCTGAGAAAGAAAGTACTGTAGTTGAAAATGTTCCTTCAGAATTATTGCAAGTAGCATCTCATCGCAACATGTTGTCTACTGTCGTAGGTCGTTGTTGCGACAAAGCATCGTCAGTCAGGGCTAAATCTCTGAGTATATTGGCTGCCCAGGCAACTTCTTCAAATGAAGTTAATATCATAAAGGAATTGTTATCCGATTCTGGACCATCGAAAAATGCACGGACAAGTACAATAACCAGAGAAGTCGCTTCAGAAAATGTTGAAGAAAATGCTGAAGAAAATGTGGATGTTCAACCAGACAAGGAAAGTGAAGCCCGTGATGATGACAATGAGGAAATTATTGTTGAGAAAGTGACTAAAAGGAACAGCAACGTCATCTGTGTTGATGTTCATGATAATGCTGAAGAAGAAGGAAACGATATCACAAAAGAAAAGTTTCACGAACTTATATGCCACAGATGTACTGACGAGAAAGTGTTTGCACGTAAAGCTGCCCTGCAAGTGCTTGAAAGCATATTGAAATTGGTGCCTCAACTGATAGTTGAAAAAAATGTTGTTATTATTGCAAAACACTGTTTAGATCCTGCTCTACTTGTACGTAAGCAAGCCATCCAATCAATGTGTTTACTTCTAAGCATGTTCCCTGAGAGTTCAATTTTACAAAACAAATGGGTTGAAGGTATTGTTGAATATTATTTCTTTATTTAGACATTGGAAAGTTTAGTGTTATATTATTTAAAATATTTAATTACAGTATTGGAAAAATTAAAGATCATATCAAATAAGCAAATTTAAGTTTGTTTTTTAAGGTGTTATTATCTGTTTAGGATTGGCATTGTTAAAAAAAAAAAAGTCATTTTGATGTTGTCATTGTAAATAAAAAAAATTGAAACATATCACCATGGAAGAATAGATGGAAGTGCCTCTCGCCGAAAAAAGCGTCATGCGAGATAGGACGAGATATCATGTTGTCTGCCAGAGTGCCACGAAATCCCAAATTTTTTTTTTATTGAGCGAGAATCTTTTTTGTATCTAAATGCTGTAATAATATAATAAATATTTAATTTTGTGCGTTAAATAACTGAAACAATGATATTTTGAAGAAATTTTGTTCATTATTGCTCTTTCTCAGTCAACATGTCTAGAACTTAACAGCTAATTTCACGGAAACCCCTGCACCATTTAAATCAATTTAAAAAAAAATAATTCCAAATCATTTTCCTACTATTTTAAAAAAAGTGCTCCTAAGCTGGGCCCATATTAAATTTGAAAAGGGTCATTAAAATGAAAGGAGAAAATAAGCATTGAATGAAAGAAGAGCATTTTTTTTCCTATAAAAACGATCATAAAATGCAAATTCAAAAATTTTTAATGAAAGATGAAGTGTTCAATTATTTCAAAGACATCTGTAATTCTAAAATCATAAAAAGATCATATGGGTTGTAAGCGCATTCATGTAAGCTGCCAGGTGTGCTGCGATAGCAGCGAGTGACACATTTTAGCATTGGAAATGCTATAAGAGGCGCTTCCTTGTATTCTTCCATGATATCACTTACTGGCATGTTGTAGATATTAGAGAAGTTAAGATGCCTTAACGTGTTGAGCGCGACGCGTGTGACGAGTTTGAACGACGTCAGAAAATTCGACCTTGGTGTGGCGTTAATGTGAAGCCTTCACATCACACACGGTCAGCACGTTAGCTTTTTTCGTGACGTGAAGCTTGCTAAGAGAGATGTATTACAAAAATCCTACACACGGAAAAAATCTTAACCTCTCTAAAATCACGTCCGCCACATCAACAACGTGTAACCAAATGACGTCATAGATTTCATGTCACGGACGTCGCGTAAAAGTATCTTAACCTCTCTATTGTGGTTTGGACAGCCATATGTGTTTGTATGTACATGTATTTGCATGAGAGGTTTTTCTCTCTAAAGGGTTCTCAAAAAGTGGTGAATGAGAAACAATCTAAGCTTATCTATTCATATGGGTTCTCACTACCAAATTTTGTCAATGAGGATTATTGAACAAACAAAAAAAATTTCATAATCCTTTAGTTTGGATGGATTTAAGTGCAAGCTAAATAAGTTACAGCTTAGGGCCTCATTAAAATGCATGCATAAGCCTGGTGTTAAAAGAAGGGCCTCGTATTGCGTAGGGCTTTGCCAAGTCTAAATCCAGCTCTGTTTTTAATGTACAAGCAGTCAGTTGTCAGAATTAGCAAGTTTAGAATTACGTCCGCTATATGATAGGTGGCACTACCATTCCTGCATTGAAAGTATCAAATTATACCGCTATTGAACTTCCATTTCCAGGTGGTATTTATGGAATTTTTTAAAATTTATATTTTAGGTTTCTGCCAAGAATTTGTGCGTTTGGCCCCACTGCGGCATGGCTCGTACAAAAATGTAGTTTTTTTTTTATGTACAGGGTGAACCTTTTAAATTTCTCTTGGAATATCTTGAAAACAACACAAGGGATCGAAAGAAGTTCAATAAAAACTACATGTATTTTGACGTACTATCTGAATATGCAATAAAAAATGGTGGTTCCTAATTAAGATTTCAAAGTTGTCTCCCGCCCTACCCCAGGGGGTGGGGGAGAGGGGGGTCTCTTTTAGTACTATTCGATTCCATGGAACAATCACAAAAGTCCTCATTAAACAAAGTAAACGTCGTCGTCACAATATTTTAACGCTGGCAAAAATCCCATTTAGCTCCAGGTAAATTGAATATTAAAAAAATAAAATCCTTTCTTAGCGAGCAGCTAGAAGCCAAGAGAAATATACTTGCCAAATTTTAAGTTTGTAGACTTCGTATTCTGGAGATTTCGTGATGAATGAATGATCGAGTGTTTACATTTTTTTGCTCTCCTTTTATATATGAGGATATGTGATTAAGTTGTATTTAATGGTACTTTTGAACGACAAGTTTGCCAGCCTAATAGCCGAAAGTGCTGGAATGTAGACTTTATAATCTGAAATCCATAGGATGATAGGTTCAAATCCTATTGTGGGCATGGATTTTTGATTGGTTGAATGAGTTTTATTCATTTACACATGCGCCAGTTTCCTTTTTCTTTAGTGCCGGGCACTATAATAGTATTTAGAAAATGAAAAAGAGCTCTAACTTCTTTCGTTTCTCATCATTTCCGATTGAATGATACATCACATGCCATATGTTGCCATACTTATAAAGACGAAGTGACTGCCACCCCCACAACTCCGATCTTGGCTCAATTTGGCCCAAACTTCATAGTAACATAGATCTTGCCTAGAAGAATCTGCATACCAAATTTCACTCCTTTCCATACCTAAATACATGTAGACCTTTTGCTCCCCTCTAGCTCCCACCCCCGAAACTCCGACCCCAGTGGGCCAATCAAAACCATACTAAATAGTGAAGGTGTACATGCCCATAATAAGCTACATTCCGAATTTCGACCTTCTACCTCAAAAATGCGGAAATTATGAAGGGGACAGACAGACGGACATTGTGAAACTATAAGTAGCTTCCGTTGCTACTTAATAATATTTCTGGAGCTTTGACCAACATAGCTCTTCTCACAAAAATCACATTGAAATAGATTCCCAACTTCAGAGGTGGGATGGCATCTTAGGATTTCCTAGGAGTGCTTTCAAAGTATTTCCGCTTTTGAATGCAATTTTTAAATAACAAGTGCTAAAAATCTTTTTCAGGCGCTTAGTTAATTGCGAATCATAAGCAATACTAATAAATTTAGGGCTTGTGGTTTCTGGAGTTAACTTGGTGAAATCCTTTCTTTTTAAAAAAGCTTATGCCTACGGAGTAAGTTGTTGACAATATCCGAAAAGCCCATTCATCCTTGCTATAGGTTTAATGGTACCTTTGCTCAGTTAGAGGACCATTAAGAAGGTGGTGGATTCTAGTGGAAGGCAGCATGCTTATGACTAGGACATAACGATAATTGTTGGTGGGTTTTCGATAAATGTCGAACTCTAACATATCATAAACCCTAATATTGTTTAAATCTAGAAAAGGAAATCGTCCATCGCTCTCAACTTCACGTGTCAACTTGATAGTAGGAAACTTATTATTTAATTCGCTGCGAAAAGAGCTAATATCACATTGATTAGTGTTAAATACTGTGAAGATATCATCCACGTATCTATATCATATACCGGGAAAATAAGAGAGGGTTGTAGCTAATTGGTTCTTGAATTCACTCAAACAGATTAGCAATGAACGGACTAAGACTATTGCCATAATTGTTCCCGAAGTCAACTTATGAAATTTAGAATTGAATTAACAGAAATTTTCATACATGTATATCTCAGAAGGAGGAGGAGTCTGATTCCACCATTTCCACAACGAGTTTATTTGACATTTCATAAATGTAAGTTTCGGCTACAAAGTAGCCATCATCAGTATGAATCCACCCCCTGGGATTGTTTGAATGGTTTTTCCGATAATATTGCCGACAACTTACTCCATAGGCATAAGCTTCTTTTAAGTAGAAATGATTCCACAAAGTTAACTCCAGAGACCACAAGCCCTAAATTTATTAGTATTGCTTATGATCCACAGTTAACTAAGGGCCTGAAAAAGATTTTTAGTGCTTGCAATTTAACGATTGCATTCAAAAGTGGGAATACTTTGAAAGCACTCTTAGGAAATCCTAAAGATGCCATTCCACCCCTGGAAAAGTCGGAAACCTATCTATTTCAATGTCATCTTTGTGAGAAGAACAATGTTGGACAGAGCTCCAGACATATTATTAAAAGATGAAAAGAGCATTAACCTCGTGTAAAATATGGTAGGTCAGAGATCGAGTATCGCCAAACAAATTTTGGACACTGGTCATGGTATTAGTTCAGATAATTTTAAGTTACTTAAATCTGTCAATTCAAGAAATCAATTAGACAGCTTTGAGAGTATAGAAATCTATAAAAGGGATTCTAAAAAGTTATTAAATATGGACAAAGGGCTGATCTCAAACTCTGTTTTCTTTGATATATTGAATTGATTCTGCGTCTTCTTGTTCCTTTCTTTTTGTTTTGTTTTTTATTATTATTCACTATTTTGTTTTTTATCCTCCCCCCCCCCTTTTTTTTTTTTTTATTATTTTAGTTTTTTTTCCTTTTTTTTTTTTTTTTTTTTTTTTTTTTAGTTACTCTCCTTCCCCCTATTGACAAGATAGGCAGTTATTCCCTTCCTCTTATTTCATTGGCCCATTGTTTAAACCTGTCCAATAGCGGTTATTTGGTTACTTCCCTTCCGCTTAAACAGTGGGAGATATTCTTGGCAATTGGGGGGGGGCGCAGCCTTGGCGATAAATTTTTAGCACTAAGGCTTTACTTTCTTTAGTTAACTTTTGTCTCTCATCGCTGAAGACTACTTGGTAGCCGAAATACATATCCGATATTTCAATTCTCCTTGTGGTTTAA
This sequence comes from Rhysida immarginata, assembly GCA_023313115.1. Taxonomy (NCBI): domain Eukaryota; kingdom Metazoa; phylum Arthropoda; class Chilopoda; order Scolopendromorpha; family Scolopendridae; genus Rhysida; species Rhysida immarginata. The sequence continues at coordinate 3,045,106 of JAHWFO010043354.1, forward strand.
GAGGTTCCCTCCCTTTTTGGTTGTTCCATTCCACAGTTCTTGCTTAATTTTTGTTTCTTCCACCTTTGCCAAAGTGATTGCTACAAGAAACGAAAAAGCCTTCCACCGCATACATGCAGAAATGCAACTTATCATGCATCACTTTTGCTCGTTAAAATTCAATGTTAGTAATTTATTTTAAAAGGTCAAACGATTAAAAGTTCAGAAAAATAGATATATAAAGAGAATTCTAACATTACCAAGCAAGATAGTTAGTATTGTACGAGCATTTGAGCAAAAAAAAAACATGCCTTGTCCTATGCATTCGGGATCAAAATGGCAGATCAAAGTGTGAGTTGTGACCACCCTTCTCCGCACTTATCTAGGCACCCTAATACACAGAATGTAGTAAAGCTGGTAGAGGTACTGTTCAATATGCGCACCCTCTGCGTCGATGACATGCTGGAAGTGCAGGACAACATTCTCAACGGTCGCATGAAGTGTCTAATACAGTGAATGAGCAAATGGCTGCAACATTCTGAAACTTTTAGGCTTTCAGAACCTACGCCTCCATGATAAACGCGATCCTTCGAGTTCCCCACAGTCAGAAGTAACATGGATTAAGGTCTGGTGAACGGGCAGGCCATGCATCTGAAAAGTGTCTTCATAGAACACATTCATCCTTTACTGGGCAACCCACATACAGTGCTGTACCATCTTGCCTGAAGATTGTCTGTAAACTCCCACGTTCCTGCAATACTAGAACCATATGCTATGTCAAGAGTTTAATGAGATTGGTTGTTCACAGACGCATTCCGTTTTTGCATACGGCACCACCTTTTCCCCTGGTGCAACCATATTCACTAATAAAGTTTCTGTTGGAATTCTCTTACCTATGCTCCCCACAGACAATGCACAAAGTTTTATCATTATCCATGCAATAACGCACCTGCGCAGAAGTGGGAAACTTTAATTATAACCACTTGGTATAAAATGAAAACCATTAAACATACCGATGTCAAATTTGCAGTGGATATTCTTTAATCAATGTGACACTGATTGAGCCTACAGTAAATGTTCAAAGTGGCCCATTCTCGTGCTTGCACAAACAAATGTGACACCACATATTCTTTGAAACATATTGTAGCATGTCTCCGGAATGGCCCGGATTTCCAAGCAAATGTTTGCTTTTAGTTCGTCTGGAGCGTGTAGGTTGTTGGCGTACACCCAACATTTTAAATAGCACCACAAGAAATAATCCAGGAAAGTCAGGTCTGGTGAACGAGGTGGTCAAAATTCCTCAAAAACAGATTAGGGACCATCCATAAATTACGTCACACGAATTTCATGATTTTTGGACCCCTCCCCGTCCTTGTCACAGATGGTCACATTTGTGTGACTCCCCCCCCTCCCCTAGTGTGACATCACATATTTTGCAATTTTAAATTTAGAAATTATTAAATTAAAACAGCACTTCCAAAATGATTTATATATATTTCTATTTAAAATCTTTTTTCATAAAATAAACAACAAATCAAACATTTTAGAAAATTTACAAAACATAACTAATCAAATGAACGATCAAGATTTAATCATCTTGTGTCCATGGACTTTGAACCCATTTCTTTATATTTTTTATGACTGGCACAGCAGCTTCTTCGTTCTCGATTTGGATAATGTTAGGAACATTCTATGTGTCAACATCTTCTTCATCCAAACATATAGCATCGTCATCGTTTATCAAACAAAGAACTTCCCTGGCACGTCCCAAAGGCGGCCAATGTGCTGACTTAAGGGTAAAGCAAACGTGAACTCGTGCGGCCGTCACATGCTAAAAAGTGATACAAACAAACTTAAACCTTATAATACAAGGGCGAATCAAAAAGTAAGATACACTCAGGACCATCTGTGGTCGAAGAACGCCGATATCATTCGCTGTTTTTAAAGATGTTGCCTATATGTCTATAATTGCAATGTGTTCGTGCGTCGTTTACTGCGTACGCAAGAGTATTGTTGTCTTGGCGAAGCAACTGGTTGTACAATCCAAGTTGGAGATTTGCAGAACAGTCTGTTTTTTGTGGGCAAAAGGCTTAAATTGCACTGAAATCCATAAGGAAATTTGTAGTGTGTACGGGAATAATGTGATTTCTGTCCTGCAATTGTGAATTGGTGCCAGCAGTTTGAAAATGGGCACTCAGACGGACGAATACCGCGCAGATCCAACACTACCGAGCACATTGCCCGCGTTAATGAGATGATTCTGGACAATTGACGAATCAGAATTAAAGAAATCCCAGAATGCTTAGAGTTTCTTATGGGAGTGTGCTGACATGGTTGAGAAATGCTGGAGCAGATTTTTACCGCAGCGACATGGAAAAGTTAATTTGACGTTCAGACAAGTGTTTACAATTGTTGGTTGATTAAATAGAAAAGTGAAATAAATAGTGCACGTTTCTTCAGGAAGTGTGTATGGGATCTTAACTTGCATTGTTTTTACTGTTTCAGAGTGTAACTTACTTTCTGATTCACGCTCATATTATTATATTGATAAAGTTGGTAATATTTTAAAGTTTTTCGTTAGAGTTGAAGTTAAAGTTTTAATACTTTATATTTATACGAGGCTAACGAGATATACAGGCTCCGGCACTGAAAAGTCACCTGACCAAGATAGGTCTATTAACAATCCAACCTTCATTGTTTCCAACAAAGGAAAAAACACTGATTGTTAAAAAACAAGATGGAAAAAATGAAAGTTACGTTGTTAATAGATCTGTCTTGGTCAGGTGACTTTTCAGTGCTGGAGCCTGTCTTTCTCGTTAGTCTCAATATTTATACATGTGACGTCACGAAGGTTATGACTCGTCCCCCCCCCCCCTTGTCACACGATGTCACACATTGTTGACCCCCTCCCTCCCCCTTAACGTGTGACATAATTTATGGATGGCCCCTTACACTCGTTCCATTGATAATAACCTTGTCTGCATTCAATGTCATCTAACTGCTCCAAAAATTATTATTCGAATATGTTGCAATATTGTTCCGCATTAACAGTGGTGCAACGTGTTTCCAAGAATAAATGTCAAGCAGGAGAAAGGGGTCCACTTTTGAACATTTGCTGTAAGCTTAATCAGTGTCGCATTGATATTAGGGTGGGCCATAAGTCCCTTACACCCCTTGTACAATTCGTATTTGTGGAAAATGATGGACAACCTCCATGAGGGGATATATCAGGCCCGGGGGAAATCATATGGTACAGGTGAGTGGGACGGTGGCCATCTTGAAAGCCGCTATCTTGGCTGCACCGTAGGGTTTTAAATGGGAAGGGGGTCATGGGGCACATGATTTTGGGTTAGAATTTCCCAAGGAAAACAATGGTACAATCAGATTGGTCATATCTTAATTGTTCAACAGTTTCAGGCATTGCAAATGGCAGTTCTCACTGTTACATATGGTGTTCCACGTGCTCTACCTGAGCCCCCTCTTATGCTATGGTTGTATTTTCATCTGTTTCAGTTGCAGGTCTCTCACACTTGTCTGCTACGGATCGGTATCCATGAACTTCTTGAAAAGCCGGGCAACACTAACGTGGGACACAGGTTGTCGATCAGGGTGCTGTACATTGAATTCCACTGCTACAGCCCTTGCATTCCTCCCTCCCCATGCTCTTATCAACTTTGTCCTTTCCTCTGTGGTTACTGGCATGCTTTAGCACTTGCAACAAAGGGTAAATAACAGTGAGAATTGCCATTTGGAATGCCTGTAACTGTTGAACGAATGAAGATATGAACAAACAGACTGCACCATTGTTTTCCTTGGGAAATTCTAGCTCAAAATCATGTGCCCCATGACCTTCTCATTTAAAACCCTATGGTGCATCCTGGTCACCTGCACCTTATGATTTCTCCCTAGGCCTAATATGTCCCCACGGTGGTTCGTTAATTTCCACAAACACGAATTGTACAAGGGGTGGTAAGGGACTTATGGCCCATCCTGTATATACGATACATCATGTAACATGTATGTAGCATCTATATGAATTGACTTATGGATCACCGTGTACATTTGTAGTATTTATTATAGAAATTATTATAAATATTAATTTTATTTAACATTTTCGTTTTTATTTTTTCATTGCTATGAACATAAATATTTAATTTTATAATAATTTTATTTTACCAGTTGTCTATATTGTGTAATAAAAGATTCATAATATGTTGTTTTGTATTTATGTTTAATTTTTTTTATTATAATTTTATGCCTTTTTTTATATTTTTTTTAATTTTTTAATAACAATAATATTTCACAAAATGAATCATTCTAGAAATGAACTTTCATTATACACTGTGTCTACAAATGATTACCCTGATAGAGGGATTTCAAAAAAGGATGAAATTTTGTGATTTTATAACTTGGATGGCACTGGGGGAACTTGTTTTTTTTATTACAACGAACAGACAGTATCAAATTTATGCTGGCAGTACTGATTATTACCCATACAACATTATAGCAAGCATTTCATAGTTTGATGTAAACATGATGTCTGTATGAAAAAAAAAACAAAACAAAAGCTCAGTGAGCACCCATCTCCAAAACTAATGGATGTACACACACCCAAAGTGGAACGATTAACAGGCTTTGTGCTCCCAGTAAACCATCCAAGTTTCATGGAGATAGGTGGCATACAAACCAAGTTGCAAACAAAATTCGTGTGTGCTCTCTTTCCCATGGTGTATTATGGTTAGCAGAATTTAAGTCTATTGTCATTGCCAACGCAAGTTTAGACAATTTTAAAAAAGTAAAAAACTTGAGCATTTTTTGAGGATTTTTGTTAAAAAAATTAATATCCTAGTGCCGTCCAATAAAAACATAAAATCACAAAATATTGTCATTCGTTTTCGGAAACCCTGCATATTATAAATTCTGTAATGTAAACTGGTAATGGAAGATACATTTATACATCAATGCATAAACACAAAGTTTTTAACCATAAAGAAAGAACTTATTAAACTTGATAGCATGCCACACATTCTGCAGCATTTGCTATGTGTTACCTTCAAATGTAAGTCTGGTGTGCTGCCGTAAGATTTGGAACTGCTGTTTTGTAAAGAATGTCTACAACATACCTCTAAGGTAAGAAATCTAAAGGGGTAATATCTGGTGATCTCAGGGCCATGGGATTGGACCATCTCTACCAATCCATCTATTTGGGAATGTTTCATTAATGTGCATGCGAATTTGAAGAGCCCAATAAGGAGAGTGCCTTCTTGCTGAAAGACTACATTCTGTTGCAGTTCCTGTAGCTGAGTGAATGACATAGTTGATTAGCATGTCTATGTATACATTCCCATTAACATGTTCTTTAAAAGAAGGGGACAGTCATTTGATCATGCACTAATCCACATCACATACAGATTTTTAGACTGTCTCTAATGTGTTCTCTTATAACATGAGTTTTATGATCCCCAGATTTTCATGTGCCTGCTAACGATAGTAGCCCTTTAAATGTAGACTCATTGGAAAAAAGACATGCTGCAAGAAAAAGTATGCCAATGGCAAATCCACATTTGCTAAAATTATAACCCCAACAGGACACCAAAACAAAAAAGTACAGGGTGAGTCAAAAGTCGCATTACACCCTGTTTTTTCGAAAACTTTGCAGGAATTGGGAAATCTGAATATTCCAGTAAGGTATGGGTGAGGTAGTTTATCTTTTATGGTATGTACCAAGGATAATAAAATAACAAGGATTGCTTATGTGATGCTACCATCTAGCGAGGAAATCTGCAAACAAACTAACTGTGACGTCACTCCTAGACCCGACGAGCGGGCAGCGCAGGAGAAATGCTTGGAATACGCTGTTCTGCTGCCGCGTATAATATAATTTGATAACTACTTAGAAAAACCAAAATCCGCAATGCATAAAACTTTTGACATTTCCAATAGATAAATGTTGAAAATTTTGGGTGAACAAATTTAAACGCATTAAAAAATTCAATCTGAAATCATGCCCTGATTACACTGAATACAGTGGAGCAGACGTACTTCCAGCGAGATCTTCAATACGACTTGTTAGGTCTACCAGCGGGAGACTACCACCTCGAAAAATTTTAAAGAAGAGTGCTTTAAAATTAAATAATACCGGTACTTAAATTTTTAATATCAGACACTAGCATCAACGTAGCCAAACGCTCTAAGTACCCCCCCCCCCTCCCACCATAAGTCAAGTAAATGTATTTTTGAGTGAGCATCCAACCCCTCTCAATGTTTAGGAAAATGAGAACATTCGTCTGCATTAAGTAATTGAATTTAATGCGAAAAGATCTGTGCACTTAATTTTAATAAGTAGGCTTCAGATTTGCATATAATGCATATTTTTCCCAAACTAGTAATTTGCTCAAATGATGTTTTTAAGCACTTTTAGCCCCTTCTGGGCCTTCTAGCTTAAGTTTTATTGTACATAAAAATGCATATTTCTGACTTTAGCGCATATTTTTGAAGGGATGTTGCTTACAACTACAGTTTTTTTTTATCCAAGTATTTGCAGTTTTTACTGCATATTTTGGCTGTTTTTTTTTTTTTTTTAGTGC
>JAHWFO010043354.1:3051771-3066117 GCA_023313115.1 Rhysida immarginata
TTTTTTTTTTTTTTTTAGTGCATATAACATATTTGCGCATACTTTTGCACTTTTTAGTGCATTTAAATTCGAACACTAATTACAAATAAAATGCAATAACCTGCTACTAGTTTATCTGTGGTTCAGTTGATTTTTCCGAATAGATTGGCTATTTATTTTCCAGTAATGTGTTAAATTTAAAAGGATCACTAGAGAAAATATATCATCAGAATATTATATTTCATAAACTTATATCTTTGGATCAACACTTTACTAAGAGTCGTGTCAGTAATTTTTCATTTTTTAAGCATATTTATGTAGGCCCCGCTCCTTCTTTTCTTTCCAGTATTGACATTTCAAGTATTCAATTAAAAACATCATTTGAGTGAATTACTAGTTCGGGAAAAAATATGCATTATATGCAAATCCGAAGCCTACTTTTAAAAATAAAGTGCACAGATCCTTTAAGTTTTTGCATTACAATAAAAACGACATTTTCAGTTTATGAATTAAGTTAATTTTGAATTAAAAAAAAGGGTACGAAAAAAATATAAATAACTTATTAATATATCAGATCAAACATATACATAATTATATGTAATATTTTGCAATAATATGTAATAAAATTTATCAAATATTTCAAATAAATAAAAAGAATATGTTAATTGTTGCTTTGTTCATATGCTTTTCCTTTGAAGCAAGGTCTAGGAGTGACGTCATCTGCACCAGCCAATCACGTTAATTTATCCGCATAAGCAATCCTTGTTATTTTATTATCCTTGGGTATGTACCAAACATGGCCGCCATCTTTAAATCGGCCATCTTGAATCTAAGTCAATTTTTGTAAATGAAAAGGGGGTCATGTGATATATCAAATAACATCAGCATTTTCTGGCAATTTCATTCCTCTAAACAGATTTGAAGTAGCAGTTATGGTTCAAAAGTTACAATACATTTTGTTTGGAATTATAGGCTGGACTGTTCTCCATAAAGGACAGTCATTTAATGTGTTCAACATGGTGTCCCTCTTGGTCAAGGCACATTTGAAGGCGCCAAAACCATTGTTGAGGTTGTCTCGTTGGTATCACTTATTGGACGACTACTCCGTGCCTTGTCAACCACAGTCCCAGTTTCTCGGAATTTCTTAATTAAGCACCTGACAGTGTTGTGTGAAATTGGAGGTCTTTCTGGGTGCCGGTTGTTAAAATCTGCAGCTATGACACGGTAACTTCGTTCTCCAGACATCAAAATGATCTCAATTCTCTCCTCCGTGGTCAAAGCCATCTTCAGTTACCTGCTACAAAATGAAACAAAATGTGTTGGAACTTTTGAACCATAACTGCTACTTCAAATCTGTTTACAGGAATGAAATTGTCAGAAAATGTTGATGTTATTTGATATATCACACGAACCCCTTTCAATTTAAAAAAAATTGACTTAGATTCAAGATGACTGATTTCAAGATGGTGGCCATGTTTGGTACATACCGTAAAAGATACACCACCTCACCCATACCTTACTGGAATATTCAGATTTCCCAATTCCTGCAAGGTTTTCGAAAAAACGGGGGTGTACTGCGACTTTTGACTCTCCCTATAGTTAACACAATTAGCATACTTAGGAATATAGAAATGTTTTAAGCAAAACTTACACAAAATGAATTGCATCTAAATTTCCAGAAAGATCTGGAAGGAGATGCACTTACAAACAAGAAATTAATCCCCTAGAGAAGGGTATAGGAAAATAGTGGAAGCCCCAAGTTCGTCTATTTTTATCCCCCCCCCCTTTTTTTTTTTTTTTTAAAAAGTTTTTTTCTTCGTTTTTTTTGGGGGGGGGGGGGGAAGCCCCCATCTTCTCTAGATCATTTCCACTCGAATGACATATCACATGTAGTATATGGCCATTTGAAAACATTAATAGTTCTAAAGACTATGTGGCTACTAACCTCACAACTCCGACTCCACTGACACAGTTGGGCCCAAACTTCATAGTAAAGTAGATCTTGCCCGAGGGGTCTGTCTGTATATTGAATTTCACTTCTTAACTTACCTATATCGCATATAGATCAGATGGTCCCCTCTAACTCCCAACCCTCTAATTCCTAACCCAGTGGACCAATCAAAATCCATTAAATAGTTAAGTAGGACATGCGTATGGTAAGTTACATCTTGTGTTTCAACCTTTCACGACAAAAATGTGAAAAATATGAAGAGGACGAACAGACAGATGGAGATTGTAAAACCAGTAGATAGCTTCATTCTTCTGCTATTTAATAAAAGCTATCCTATTACAATAAAAAATAAGGCCTCACATCCAAATTTAAAATCCAAGTTTGTTTTTTTTTAATATAAATGATATTATGTATTCTCAACATGGTCTTTTAATCTTCTGGTCTGTGCACTTCATTGTTGGTCTGCTATATTACTGAAAAGTCTATTTTAGCCCCCTGTATTGCATGACTAAGCTTAACAATTTATTTTAACAATCATGCAACTTAACAAAACTGTCAGTAATGTTTATTTGGTTGTGTAACTTACATTTTCTGACTGCTTTTTTTTTGTTACATTGTGTGATTGTTAAAATATATTATGCTTGGCTTATAGCCAAAGTTATGTAATAGAAGGGGCAATACCAACACCTAGAAAGACAGCCTGTGCACTGAAAATTCATACATTGTTACATGATCATAAGAAGTCATAATTTAGGGCTTATTATTGGTAGAAATAAGATAAGGCCACGCAAAAAAATTCTACGTTTATCGTCCCTGCCCGCCCGGAATTTTGTAGTTTTAAAATTTTTTTCCTCTTAAAAAAAAAAAAAAATCCGCCCGCCCCACTTTCCATCCATACAAAAAAAATTTTAAGCCCAATGTAGTGAGCATATGATACACAAGTTGGACGATGAAAATCGAATCGAGTCTGATTGGTCATGTTTTCTTCGACTGATTCAAGGTTTCCATGAATAGGTTTTGGACTAATTGTGTGGATCATGGTGTGGATAGATGTTAATGTGCTCGCATAGATATACAATGCTTCGTCTCGTCCTTTTATACTTATGGGTTGAAATATTTACAGTAAAATCTCGTTATTATGAATTATTTTTTGGGTCCCTGCAAAGGCCAATTGAAATCTATGCTATTAAATTCGGATTAGGGATGGGCGATTAATCGGAAAAAAATCGATTAATTGATTTTATTAAAGTCAATTCTCGAGTCGATCCACCCGATTCTGACATCCCGATTAATCGAATATGTCGATTCTTCCATTCCAATTTTCCTTGAGGCAAATGTCCTACAATCAGCGGAAAAAAAACGGCTATGAATTGATTGAATTGATTGAATAAAGGGAAATGTATTATTTTAAAACCACCTGAACAAATATTTTTGAAATTACATTTACTGTTAAGACTATACGTCTCTAAGTTAAACAATATCAACAACCACAAAAGACAGATGAAATTCTAAATACGTAAAACTGAAAAGTTAATTTTATGAGTTTGCTATCATTGCCGTAGTTTGCTATCATTTCTTCTCCGTTTTTTGTTCTTTAACAGTAAGTTTCTATTTTTAACACCAAAAATTTTTAAACGAAAAACAACAAATCGCTTAATGAATTTGCTTTTTATGTTATGACAACGAGGGAATGTAACGTTTGCAATTTTGTCACTTTTTTAATGTTTCTATAATAAGCTCCTTGCATTGAACATTAGGCTCGAGAGGAAATTGCTCTAACATGTTACAAGGTTTTCAAAGGCAGGAAATATTTGTACACAAGCAAGAAAAGGTTAACTGGAAAACGATTGTCAAATATTGTTATTTTTAAGTTCTGTTTTTGAATATTTGAATTTTTAAAATTGTTTTCAGGATTCTCACTGAAATTCTGAATCCCATTTCCCTGACTTCTACAATTTCATTTCCCTGACAAAATCGTAATTTTTTAAAAACATGTCTACATTGGGATCATTCATCGTAATTTGATTTATCAGTCAGTTATTCGATAAATAACATAATGTATCCAGTAAAATCTATTTCCATGACATTTCCCAGAAAAGGTCTCATTTCCCTGACAAATGCATGAAAATGGCCCTTCTTCCCTGACAACTTTTCATTTCCCTGACTTTCCAGAATTTCATTGATAGCCTTGTTCCTGAAGGGTAACTTTGATTTTTTGTGCGCGGTTCGAACACCACCTTATAATTCGTGGAAGAACCCAGTAGAAAGAATAATGTCAATTTTGAACTTGGGACTCCAAGGTGTAGGTATTATGAGAGAAGTTACACCCTATGAACAGAAACTGCATGCTTGTTCTTCTTTAAAAGATATTCGAAAAGCAGCTACAGAAGAACCTCTACTGTAAAAAGCCGTTTTGGAAGCTGTTCAACCAGTCAAAGATTTAGTAGGAGCTATAGTATGCCATCTAAAGCTTAAGGAACATAATTTCAAAACATTTATAGAGGCATCTGAGGAGGAGATGAGTGAAATGTGGAGTCAGATTTTGATGGTCGATAAAAATTTGACTAAAGAACATAAGACAAAGCACTCCACCGAAGACCTGGAAGACTGGAATCAATTTGTAAAGACTCATTGCAAAATAAGACACTATATGTTCAGCATCAAGAAATGCAATGGATCCACTTGTGGAATTTGCCTCCCCACAAGACTTCCTCAAGACATATTTAATACAGTACATCATCTTCCAGATCCTATCCCAGTTGGAGATCACTACCAAAGTTTTGATGATGTTTATGGGACTAAAACAACTTAATTATATAGACCTAGTCTTAGGTCAACAGTTACTGGGAAGAAAGGTCATGAAATGCCATTTAGTCCTTCTGGACAGCGTGCCCGGAACACGAACATTCAATGCATTGAGTGCGAGCACTGGCGTTGTGTATATGCCCAGAAAAAACTTACGAAACAGCAAGAAGCTGAACTGAAAACTCATTTGGACATAATTGACTACACTTGTGGTAGTTATTTCAGTGATATTGATACGCATGACAATTCAGTTATGAATATAGTGTTCGTGAAATTGAACCTCACCTGCAGTTTTCCTACTGAGATGCCTTACTACTCCGCTAAGTATGATGATGTTTGCTATCACTATGGAAATGATTATAATCTACTTATTCAAACTGGACAGTTGCCCATGTGTAATTTGTGTGTTGCAGACAAGAAGCAGGCAATCAATTGCCGTGGTCAAACTTTCAAGTAGCATGTAAAATTTCTTGTTTATTAAAAACAAAGTAAATTAATATAATGTAACTTTTGTTGTGTTTTTAGAATTTTTAAAGTTATTAAAAAGATATTATAAAGAACTGCCTACTAAAAATTATGAATGCTTTTTTATATTAAAACAGTACAAGTTTTTTATATGGCTAGTTCAATTTTAGGTTTATAAACACAGTATAAATTGTAAAACAATAAAAATGGAACTGTGCTTAATTTTTTCCCTCAGCCGTCCAGCTTTTTAAAACGAAAAATGAACGGTATAAAATCATTGGCAGTTGCTTTTATTAACAGTATTTAATGGCCGTGCATTTTTCAGAAATATACACAATTCTTGTCCAAAACTTCGTGCTTATTTTATATGAAAGGGAATTTACAAACATGTAGTATATATGGTTATTAAAAATGTTGTGACCATTATGTATGATGTTTGACAATTTTTTATGTATCAAGGATTAATTTGCGACCCCCGGTTTATCGGCAAAAAATATTCAAAATAAGGTCCTCTATCGTCCCTGAAAGCTTATACACGAGTTTGTAAACACCCTGCACTGTTACAATTAATACCCTTCTGAATTGTCTGTCTTTGCTTCTTATCTTATCTTATCTGGTACAGAGGGTAGATTATCGCAAGCGATAATCTGCGGCACCTACTCCTACGAGGGAGTTTTGCGCCATCCCATTAATAACGACTGCTACGAGATGACAGTAGCAGTCGGGACCGACGGCTTAACGTGCCCTCCGAAGCACGGGGGGTTTCATGATGGAAAAGCTGCTGGGGATAAACGAACCAGAGGCTGTCACCAACTGCTGGAACACCAGCTATGGTCAATCGGCAAATGGGTCAGACCAAAGTCCCCCAACAGCCGCGCCCCAAATAGCTGTCCCGCCAGCGGTGGCCCTCAAGCCCAGGCCGTCACCCAACCAGCAGCTGGCCGCGCCTGAAGTTGCTGAACTCCATCGATTGGCAAGCCAACCGACGAGACAACCAGGCCATGGCCACCCCCGTCTTTGCTTCTTACAACCTCTGATAATTAAGTTCAATGAATGACATCACACCCTAATCTGTGCGAGCTTTACGCGAGTAACAGTGCATGTGAATACAAGCCCAGTCATTGTTTAAGCAAGTTCAGACAGGTCACGTTTGTGCGTGCAATGGTTTAGCAGATGCTCGTTTCTTCAGTTGAAGGTGTAGCGTGTGCACGTAACTGTGGATAATGGATCAAAGAGGAACACTGCTGTAATCGTGCAACAGTTTCTGGCCAACAAAGGGGTCGTATCCATAGCTCATCCATCTTATTCACCAGACTTGGCACCGGCAGACTTTTTCTTGTTCTCACGCCTGAAACAGGCCTTAAAGGGACACAGATTTGCGGACATTCCAGACATTCAAGCAAATGTGGCATGTGAACTTAAAGCCATCCCTAAGGAGCTTCCAGGACTTATACACCCGATCCCAAAAGTGTATTGCCTTCCAGGGTGATTATTTCGAAGGACAATAAAGTAAATGTGACTCTATCTGTTTTGCATTTTATTGTGTGAACTCATTCACCGAACTTAATTGTCAGAGGTTGTATAAACATTTACAGATGTATTTTGCTAGATATCTCTCAGAGAACATGTTTAATGTAACTTTTTGGTGAATTGTTGTATTTATTTATTTATTTTTAGGTGTATTGCCACTTATATTTGATGGTGAAAATTCATGTCAGGAGAAGTGCATGGAATCTGTAGAAACTATTATTTTTGGGAATATTGTCCCATATAATAGGAGCCGTTCATTTCATCATATGATGGCATGGAAAATTTTAGCCTTAATTTCCACTCCGAAGTATCATGATTTTCAGCAATATTTGAAGAAAATTTGCTCTCTTTGTGCAAGAACTGGTAAATTAAAGTAAGAAGATTATTATTATTTTTTACTTAAAATATTGCAGTTTTTGTTGTTGTCCAAAAGCTTTTATAATGCAGTTATTAAACCTACGTTATTTAAAATCTAGGATGTTAATAAAGATTCAGAAAGTTAGTAAAATTCTCAATATAACGAACTCTGTTAATGAACATCTCTTTAATAATGACTGAAATCCTAGCCCCTGGTGAATTCCATAGAAACAAGGAAGAAAACACTAAGATAAGCTGAATTTTCTTTATACCAACATACTATAAAGCCGGAGCTACATTAAATTAAAGTCCCCCACTGCACACATTTTCGTAACTGCCGTTTACACTGCGATTGCATCAACTGATGATGTCAGGACAATTTCAATCAGGGTCTAAAACATGCTCTGTTTAAAGCTCTATCAAATACAATATCAGTATATAATTAATAACTTCCACGTTAAATTTTTCATGATCAACACTTTTAATTGTAATTTTCCATGACAGCCAAACATTAATCGTGGCAGTTTTGAAACAAAAAACTTTTTTTACGTCAAAAAGGCCAACAAATAAATAAAAGTCGCTGAAGCTGACCTAACAGTAGCCTTATTTTTTTTGTAATTTAATAGTTAATTGCAGTTCAATTTCAGAGTATTTTGCGGATTCATTTTCATACTTTCTTTCTAAAATGCATTAATTTGATTAAATTTAAATACGGTGCTCCCTCTATACACTGAACAACCAATTTATTAGAGACACCTCTTACAGAAAATGGATCGGCCTCCCATTGACACCCAAACAATGGAACAGGCCAAAGCGGTGTATAAGAGGGATGCATTGGATCACAAATTGCAGTCAGCAGCAGAAGTGGACTGAAAATGGGTAAATCCAAAGATTTGACAGACTTTGAAAGAGGCATGTTCAATTGGAGCTCGACGGGCGCTTTTTCGCAAATCGCGAACCTCCTTGCAAACCGGGAACCTCCTCAGGTTTTTCCATGCAACAGTGTCAAGGGTATTCCGTGAATTGCAGTTATGCCAAAAACAACCTCCAACAAACACAACTCCGGACAAAACAGGGCCGTGAATGAACGAGGCCAACGGCAACTGGCATGAATCATCCACAGCAACAGGATGGGAAAAGCCCAACAAATTGCAGTGCAGTTCAATGAGGGAGTATCCCAACCCATTTCAGAGCACATGGTGCAGCACACATTGCACCGAACTGGGTTTAACAACAGGCGGCCAGTACGGGTACCGCACAATAGAAAGTGCACCTGCTATGGGCACACAGACATCGCCACTGGACACTGGATGAGTGGAAGAAGGTCACCTGGTCCGACGAATTGCGGTTCCTACTTCATCATGCGGATGGCAGACTGCGCATCTGGAGCAGACAGCACAAGGCCATGGACCCGTCCTGTCAGCAGGCAACTGTACAGGCAGATGGAGGAGGTGCTGGTTTGGGGTACATGTTGGATCCTCTGATATCCGTAGACACATCCCTGAATGTGACACACTATCTGAACATTGTTGCCGATCAGGTGCACCCGTCCATGATGACCGTGTTCCCTGGGGCGACGGACAGTTTCAGCAGGACAATGCTCCCTGTCACCGTGCTCAAATGGTCTTCGACTGGTTCGAGGAACATGATGCGGACTTCCACCTGCTCCAGTGGCCAGCTCGGTCGCCCAATCTCAACCTGATCGAGCATTTATGGGATGAAGTGGAGAGAACCATCCAACGCCTTCCCACACTATCGTCCAACCTGTACCAATTATGGGACACTGTGATGTCAGCCTGGGCTGCTATTCCTCCGCAACGGTTTCAACTCCTTGTTGAATCCATGCCAGCACGTATTCAGGCAGTTCTCGCCGCTAAAGGACGTGCAACACGCTATTAGCGGGGTGTCTCTAATAAATTGGTCGTTCAGTGTGTAACGGGACTCTACATAACGTGAAATTTATAACAGTAAGTCCATATAACAAAGTTTTTTCCCGGAAATAAAAACTGCAGTCATGAATATTATATGGACTTGCCGTTATAAATTTGGCATTATGTACAGGGTGAGTCAAAAGTCGCAGTGCACCCTGTTTTTTCAAAAGCCTTGCAGGAATTGGGAAATCTGAATATTCCAATAAGGTATGGGTGAGGTGGTCTATCTTTTACATTATATACTGAACATGGCCGCCATCTTGAAATCGACCATCTTGAATCTAAGTCAATTTTTTTAAATGGAAAGGGGGTCGTATGATATATCAAATAACATCAGCATTTGCTGACAATTTCATTCCTGTAAAAAGACTTGAAGTAGCAGTTATGGTTCAAAAGTTCCAACACATTTTGTTTCATTTTGTAGCAGGTAACTGAAGATAACTTTGACCATGGAGGAGAGAATTGAGGTCATTTTGATGTCTGGAGAATGAAGTTTTGATTTCCGAGAATTTTAACAACCGGCACCCAGAAAAAACCTCCAATTTCACACAACACTGTCAGGTGCTTAATTAAGAAATTCCGAGAAACTGGGACTATGGTGACAAGGCACGGAGTGGCCGTCCAATAAGTGCTACTGACGAGACAACCTCAACAATGGTTTTGGCGTCGTCCTTCATCAAGAGCCCACAACACAGCACACGTTGTTTGTCAGCAGAATGTGGAATCAGCCAGTCATCGATTGTACGAATCCTTCATGCTCATCAATGGCATCCATTCAAGATTCAGATACTCCAGAGCCTAGCAGAGGATGACCCAGACAGACGTATGCAGTTTTGCACGTGGGCCCTAGAGCAACATCGACAAGATCCCTTTTTTGCACAAGGTATCTTATTCAGTGATGAGGCAAACTTTTATGCCAGTGGTGAAGTCAACCGTCACAACCACAGGTATTGGAGTGACCACAATCCACACTGGATGGAACCTTCCAGGGTCGTTGGTGACGTAAAGGTTACCGTGTGGTGTGAAATATGGGGTACTCGTGTAATTGGACCCATTTTCATTGACCAAAAACTAAATGCTCAACGCTACCTGGAAATGCTGCAAGAAGTGGTGTTTCCCTCACTTCTGAATGAAGATGGCAGCTTTCCCTCTTACTTTAACAGGATAGCGCTCCACCACACTACATTGCAGATGATCGTCAGTGGTTAGATGTTCAATTTTTTGTTCATTGGATTGGCCTACGTGGTGCTGTGGAATCACCTGATCTCACACCATTTGACTTTTATCTGTGGGGTAATTTAAAGGAACCCGTATATGCAGAGAAAATCAGAAACGGGCACCATCTCCAGCAACGCGTTGAAGAAGCGTGTTGCAGCATTTCTGCGGAAAACCTTCTGCGAGTGCATGACGATTGGATTCAGTGCCTTCAAATGCGCCTTGACCAAGAGGGACACCATGTTGTACACATTAAATGACTGTTCTTTATGGAGAACAGTCCAGCCTATAATTCCAAACAAAATGTGTTGTAGCTGGAACTTTTGACTTGCCATAACTGCTACTTCAAATCTTTTTACAGGAATGAAATTGTCAGAAAATGCTGATGTTATTTGATATATCACACGACCCCCTTTCCATTTAAAAAAATTGACTTAGATTCAAGATGGCTGATTTCAAGATGGCAGCCATTTTCGATACATACCGTAAAAGATAGACCACCTCACCCAAACCTTACTGGAATATTCAGATTTCCCAATTCCTGCAAGGTTTTCAAAAAAACAGGGTGTACTGTGACTTTTGACTCGCCCTGTAGAGTGCAGTTATATAGAGGGAGCACTGTATTAAATATTTTTATAGTTGCTTTTGAATATTTTTTAAACTTTTAAGTTATAATTTATGTTAGTTATTGAATACTAATCATTGTTATTCCTTTTAGTTACAAAAATGCTTTCATATATGAAATAGAATACATAAGTGTTTTTTTTTTATTTTTTATTTTCAGAAGCAACTTTATTTTTATACTTCAGACACACATTCGAACAGAAAACAATGATGCTGTTTGGTTGCTTCTTTCACAACTGTTGCCAGCTCTAACTATTAAAGATTATTCATTTGTATTAGACTATTGGCTCCATTCACATTTAACAGATCAAAACCCTAACACTTTAGAAAGAGTATTGCATATAATCGGATATACTAGCAAGCAAACAAGCGAAGAGAAAATTCTTCAAGTCATAGGTATGTTTTAAAAAAAGAAAAGCTGCCTTTTGATTCTTTAAACTCTTAAAATTGTTTTGGCTTTTAAAAATTACCTGAAGTATTACAAAAAAAGGGAAATATAGTAAATTAAATACATTTTATGTTTATGGTAGCTTTAATTAATTTACTTCAGAAAAATAAATATTTTGTAAGTCTGTGCAAAGAGACACAGGTTCATCATTATCTTTTATCTAAAACTGAAAAAATACAGTAGAAATCACCTATAATGACATCAGTTATAATGAAAAAAAACTGAAGGTCCCTGTATAGCACCATTCATTTTCATTCAAAAATGTATGGTTATAAGGACATCACTTATAATGATGTATTGCCGATTACTTCTGGGTATCATAGGATCAGTATATTGTTGTTTCTAACATGAAAAATAGAGGCCTTATAATACATTAGTAGACCTGGCATTGCTTCGTTATTGCTAAATATGTGTAAATACAGGGTGCTTATGAATTCCATTGCCAGACTTGGAGAGGTGGTAGGGAAGGTCAAAACTAACAACTATCCCGAATACCATTTTTCCCCAAAAAACGTTGCAAAACAAGTTAAAACGCGTAAAGATCCCGACCAACCTCTGTGAATGCTGCACTGCACGGCACCCACAGAACTGCATGCAAAGCAGGAAATTAGCAACAAAAGCACTAATTGGTGAATCAGAACGCACGGGTGATCACATTCCTCATCGAGGGTGACCAGGCAGAGTCCTTGAAGTACATACAAGCAGAAGCAATGCATCTGCAAAGATCTCAACATGAGTTCACATATGGAAAGATGGCAGACATGCATCTGTTGTACGGCCAGACTCATAGCAATGCACAGGAAACTGCAAGGCTGTACCGCAAGAGGTTCCCTTGTAGATGCGTTAAGAGTTAGGGCCCTATCTGATTAATCCCCAGAGTACCCCCGCGAGAAGTTAAAGACAGTTGAACTTTATCCCAATAATTAAGTTTATTTGATTTCTACGACTCCAAAAGGATAAAATTAAGACTGCAAATAGAGATAAATATTAAGTTTAAATAGATACCAAAAACTAAACTCGCTTTATATTAAGCTTTTTTGTTATTTAAGCTGGTAAATAAAAGGTAAGAGGAAGCACAAACCTGGATCCAAGTATAAATAGAGTTTTTATTACTTTTTTTTGATAATAAAAAGAGCAGGAAAGGTAATGAAATAAAGCTACATAGAAATTAATCTTCGCAAACAGCGGACAAAGCAGGGCAGACGGGGATATGAACCCACAGATAAATGTGACCGTTGTCAGAAGAGAAGAATTTACACCTTTGTAGACACTGGTTGCACTGACGAATCGCTATCCAACTTGGAAACGAAAAAAAGGAAATAAAAAAGGGGAGGATAATATATATGTTCGAGTAAATTATTATAAACTAAAAGACAGGGTATTAAAAGTGGTGCTATGAAGCAAATGGAAAAAGAACACATATAATCAAATATAGTAAGCAAAGATCAAAAGGTATTTGTTGCTTCTAATAAGAAAAGTCCTGAGATTGTTTCTTTTGGATTAATCCTGGTGTAGCAACGGAGCCCAAAAGCTCGCAGAGAGTCACAAGTTCGAAGGTGATCCTTTTTTACGAGCGTAGTTCTTGCGTGAGCGTTGGTCTAAAAGCTCGAGGGTAAATCAGAACCGCCTAGGCTTCTGCCAATTGTTCCAATAAAGGAAAAGTATGGTACAAAATAAAAAGTCCGACATAGACTTCAGAAAGATAAAATAAAACAAAAAAATTAAAGCTGATGAATATTTTTAAAATAACAGGAAAACAAAAACAAACCAGTAAAACTCTTACCCTTGAAGGAACTTGGTGAGACACGGGACAAAAAAGTAACAAACGTAAGCGATACTAACACATACTACAAAGATCACCAACAAATAAACAAACTACGGAAGGTAAGGGAACACACTCGCTCAAGACGTCATCCGCATCAGGAAGGAAAAACAGAGAAGAGTAAGAGAAGTACCTAAAGGAAAAATAAAGAAAAAGCACAGAAAGATTAAAAGAAAACACAGTCTGACATTAAAGCAGCAGGCGCTTGACTAAGTGAACATTAAGGCAACAAAAAAAAACGAATTGAATTGAATACCCCTTAGGGTGGCAAAAGTAACGTTCTTATTAAGCATTTTGAGTAAAAGAAAAAATGTTCTGTGAGAAACAAACCAAAGTCCAGTGATTCAAAAATTCACAACAAATTTTCCATATTACTTTGAGAGTTCTTAATTTTTTAAATTTGTATTTCAGGGAAGATGCAAATTTTTATTTGATTTTTATTTATTTTGATTATATTCAGAAAACTTGGAGAATTATTTAAAACAATACTCATCATTATCCCTGTTCGTTCCGGTGATTCTTAATAGCCTGAGTAAACTGATTGCTGCAACATGCAAAACCCCAGAAGAAGCTAAAGACAAAAGGAAGGAATTCTGCAGTTCATTAATAAAAGTAAGGAAATATTTTCATGTTAAATGTTTCAGTTGCCTTCATTTTTAATTACCTAGATATCATATGCAGTTTTTCATCTGATCATATAAAATAAAGTAATGCTTGTAATAATAAATTCTTGCTTTTTTCATTAAAATTCAAGTTCTTTGATCTGTTACAATTTATTCAGTACATCAGAGCTTTTCCTCCTACACTAGTGTATTCCATAGTTTTTCACTTATCACCTCCTTTAGAACCTCAGTTTTTAGTGCCCCTTATCTCCCCATCCAAGATAAATCAATAATCCAATGACGATAAATTGAAAATTATACTACTAAATTTAAGTACCGTAGTCAATTTATAGATAAAGTCAATAATTCCTTTAAGCTCAGTCCGATTGTTTCATAATTCTCTATATGATAATGGGGTGGGGGGGGGGGTGCTTCCAACGAAACTATAGTATATGTTAAATATAATATAGAAATTTTTTCTTCAATTTTCCATCAATTTGCCACTATATTAATTCATTTTTTTCCTCAATTTTCATCCACTTTTTCAGCACTAAAAGCTAATTCAAAATGTTTACAGCAAAAGTGAATTCCTGGAAGAAAAAATGGCAATAACTGTT
>JAHWFO010043354.1:3071117-3107431 GCA_023313115.1 Rhysida immarginata
TTTACAGCAAAAGTGAATTCCTGGAAGAAAAAATGGCAATAACTGTTTGCCTAAAAAGCCACTGCAATCACGTTTCATTTACTAAATTCTCTGATCTTGCTGCCATTTATTGATAATATAATTGATCAAATATAGACACCATGTTAAGTGATTTTTGAAAATTTGCAACATTAAATGTGAAAAGTGAAATAAAATTCCAACTAGTAAACAATCACCGAGTTTCATGCACAGTTTTGCCGACAATCATGTATCAAAGAACTTTTGAAGATACACACAGTAATTCTATCCATAACACGGGGCAACATTGAAATTATTTCTTAGACACGAATATCACATTGAAAAAAGTTGATTGGCCCTTGTTGCAGAGTTATTGACGTAATGTTCGTTATATAGGTGCTATTGTAGAGGATTAACTGTAGCAAGTATGGCTGGCAGATCTGTGCTGACCTGAAGGTAGTGTCTATGTTGATGAGTTTGCAGCAGGGATATACAAATTACTGCTCTTTTCTTTGTTTATTGGACAGCAGAGCAATCGATTTGCACTACATCAAGAAAGACTGGCCTCCGAGAGCATCTTTTAAGCCTGGAGAAACGAATGTACAACACCCACCATTGGCAGAAGCATACAAAATCATCATTCTTCCTTTACACGTCAAGCTCAGCCTTGTAAAAAACTTGGTAAAAGCCATTCTTGGATAAGAATAGACCAGCATTCAACATTCTTGAATCTACACATTACTACTGTAGCCAATTCAGCTTTTTGAAATTTTGTTTCCCAGTGTAATTACATTATTGTTATTCGTGTTTGCCTACGAGTTATCCATTTATATACAGTAGAGCGCTGATTATCCGAACCCTTCAGGACCGAGGGTGGTTCATATAATCAGATATCTGAATGTATCTAGTTTTTAAATGCAATTAAAATTAAAAAAGATTTATTGAATACAGTGATATTTTTGCTCTTTTGAAATGCACTATTTTATGAAAACTACTAAGGGCGTATCTGAAAAGTAACCGCGTGGCGACCATTCGTGACCACTCGTGCCCAACCCGTCTCAAAAGTCTCCGCGAGGTGCGCATGGTCGAAACGAAAGCGTCTCAAAAACGCCCCGCTCTCGACCAAGAGCGACCGCACGAGACCCTGGTCTGGAGCTGGGTCATTCCGTGGTCCCCTGCGGTCGTTTAGAAATCAAAATGGCAGAGCAATTTAGAGTGGGAAAAAATAGTGGTTTTCGATTTTAATTTGTGAATAAAGGAGAACTTAATCGATATTTATCATTCACTAAATACATTTTATATTATTTGTTAAGTTTATTATAAATGTATATGGTAGTATTTTAATATCATATACATTGGCCTTTCGATGGTTTCGATTTCAAACGCTATCGGCACTCGATGTTCATTTTAGCCACTATAATTCCCATACAATATAACGAATATGGGCAAAGAAATTAATTTTAAACAAATTTAATTGACTCACACCATCTCAAACAGCAACGAACAAAAAGATGCATGAATGTAATTTATTATGCTTTTCGAATTATTGAATTTTTACTTATTATTTTTGAATTACCCAGCAAGTAACTATTTAATTTTAAATTAAGAAAAATTTGTGTGCTATTGTCAGTGGTTCCTGAAAACACAAGTTTGGATTTTGTATAAAGAGACTGATGAAAAACTAAGTAATGTTAGTGGAAGTGGGCGTTTCAACCACTTCACTAGAGTCGTGATTAGACTGTTAATTACTAAAAACATAAATACAATAAAGATGTTTTATGGTTGTTGTGTTACTATCACTTATTCATACAGATTTTATATATGGTAATTCAAGGGTCGCACTGCTGATTGCCACTTTCGCCAAAGGCCCCTAAAAAATTGAAGTTGTGATTTTTATTTAGAAGTGGCAAAACCCTGTGCCAAGGAAAAAAGAAATCAGGTTTACATCATAATCTACTGAAACATTATTCTCTGTGTATTGATTTACCTTTAATCGGAAATGGAATTTTCGCCTTTTTCGTCTTTGTATAGGTAATGTTAAAAGCCATACATGTGCATCATATATAGCTCTTGGCATAATAGTTGTTTTGTCATTATCCGACATTTTGCTCTGTGTTGGTCATTAAAAGGTGATGACTTCTACCATGCAACGAATGGTGCAAAAATTTGTCTTGTTTCTTTTTTTGATCACTAGATGGCACAAACACTTGTTGAACACCCATGCCGTATGTTGTGTTGAGTTTCCATAAATTTTAATAACTTGAAAGAACATTGGTGGTAGGTTAAATAAAAAAAGATCTACCGTACTTTTACGATGTGTACTTAAGGATAGGCATCCATGCCAGGTTGTTTTGTACCATATTGTATAGCCTACTGCAAATGATAAAATGTATTTTTCAAAATATAAAATGTTGCAGAATTCAAGTGCAGATTGTGAAACGTAAAATATATTTTGCACAAAAAAAACTAAACGTAAAATGTCTTTCGCAAAACAAAACCTGTAGTTTGCAGAATAAAAAAAAAAAAAGTAGCTTGTAGAATTTTCAAATCCACTTGGGAAAGCTAAAATTATGTTAAAAAATGGGAAATTAAGAAAGTGGATTAAAAAAAAAGTTGAGGGGTACTTCTTATCCAATATTTTATCCTCCGTTTTTTACCCTCACTTTTATCCTCACTTTTAACCCTCATTTTTTTTATTTATTCCTAAAGCATATTCGCATTTTTTGGTTCTACTTTTTAACCCCATTATTCCCCCCCTTTTTTCATCTCTACTTTATCCCTACTTTTATTCACTCTTTTAAGGGGGCATAAAAATTGGAAACAAGTGATTAAAAAAGTAGGGTTAAAAAGCGAGGGTAAAAAACATGGGAGAAAACTTGAAGTTCAAAAAGTCGAGGATAAGTAGATGGTGAGAAATTGATTTCCATTTTCCTGGCTCCCTTGGAATATTATTGAGAAGTAAGTGGCTATATACTGGCCTTGTTAAGCCGTTACTTTCACTTGTTGGTTCTCACTGATGGAGACAGACAGCTCCAAAAAGTACATACAAGTTCTTTTTTTATAAAACTTATTTATGTGGAATAGTGGTTTCTTTTCTTCCTTTGTTGAGATCAGTTAAGTAATTTTACGCTATTTTAAATTGGGGGGGGGGGGGGTATATTTTTGGCAAACATGTATATAATTTTTTTTTAATTAAAAGAATTTCAGTTTATTTTTTCAAATATTTACTGTGTTGGGTTAATATTTCTTTTGGAAATTGTTAATTTAAAATGAGATTCTAATAAGTTATCAAAGGCAGAAAAGGCCCAATCCCAGAGTGTATGTTAGGTTTATTGAATCTTTAGTTTTCCTGCCCAGTTTCTAAGAATTATCTCTCGTCTTTTTCGATTGGCTCTTTCTCTTCACAAAATAGAGTAAAGGCTTTACAATACAACATATTGCAAAATAAATTTGACTACTAGTTTCAACATTTATTCCCACATTTTCCAAGTCTACATAGTAGAGGACAACAACTTATTCACACAATACGTGGTTTCAGACTGCCCAATAAAGCGGGCTTACTTCTGCGCCATCCTTTTTGAATAATCCTATATGTTTTATTAAACAGTATCAATGATTAAAGAAACCATTTCATCTATTTATAATGATTTATATAAATTTAAGAATTGAAAAGAAAATTAATGAGTCCATCTTTCTTAAATTACTTTAAAAAATTTCAATTTTAAACAGTTTAATTTGCATTTTTATTTTTTCTGTTACCAGACTTGTGATGCTGTTTTATCAAACGCATTTTTAAAAAAAAATAGCACTTGTAAGTTGACTGAAGATGAAATTATACATTATCTGCTTCTTTTGGGTGAAATTGCACTACACTGCCCTACCAGCATAACAAAGAAAATCCAGCTCCTGGTATCCAGTTTAATTGCTACCGCACCCAGTGCCACACCTGAGAGCATAGAACCAGGTAATAACTTTAATTTAGAAAATTTTATATTAAGATGAAATATAGAAAATAAAATTGAAATCTTATAATATTAAGTTTGCAAAATAATACTGTACGGACCTGGTCGAATGCGGTCCACTACAGTGCGAAATCGGCTCCAACGTGGTTTTGGCTTGGCTCCCGATTGAAGGTACAGTATTGAATGTAAAAGCTATTCAGTCTAAAATAGAAAATTCAGCAGAAATCGGATCAAACGCAGATGACAAGAGCAGATATAGGACAAAATATTATACAGTACATGTTATACTGTAATTGCATCAGTTTTTGTCTTTATTCAGAACTACATGCAAATACACTATATTTGTACACTCGACGATCGCGATTTTATCTAACGCTGTTGCTGGATCGTGGCTCCTGACAACCGCATTCGACCGGGTCCTTAATGTATTGGGATAGTCTCTTGCTAATGCTTCCTTCTTAATTTATAGGTTAAAAATAAAATGTAAGCTTATTAAAAGATCTGTAATTAGATTGATGTGCTTTTATTTCCATACTCCACATATTAGAAATAATTATATCTGTAATTAATTCTTAGTTACTTGCAAAACAAATCTGCCATAATGTAAGGAAATTGGGCAAGATTTTACTTGAAAGCTCACAGAAGCCCGCTGCTGTTGGCACTGCCATTTATTGATACAACTGCAAGAAAAATTCAAGGAAATCACCCACCTAAATCAAGAATGCATGTATGAATGTGATATCATAACAAACTGGAAAAAAAAACACAAATGAATAGAAAAATAATAAA
Source organism: Rhysida immarginata (assembly GCA_023313115.1). Classification (NCBI taxonomy): domain Eukaryota; kingdom Metazoa; phylum Arthropoda; class Chilopoda; order Scolopendromorpha; family Scolopendridae; genus Rhysida; species Rhysida immarginata. Next base: position 3,075,866 of record JAHWFO010043354.1, read on the forward strand.
ATGAAATACAATAAAAAATGCCTTAGCAGAGGGAAAGACACTTCGGTTGCAAAAGGTACACTGTCTTTTGCGGCATCGCCAAAAAAATTGTGTATCCTTCGAAGTCAATGGCATTAAATGGTCACTGCCAGGATATCTGCGCTCTTTTGGCAAAAGCCCCATCTGACAAATCCACTGCATTGGCCTCATTGCTGAATATGTGAGATGTTAATTCTAACATTGATCCTCTTCCTATTTTCGCCATATCAAAAGAAAAAGAAATTTCTTTAACATCTACGATCGCTTTTGGGGTTGATATTCTGGTAGTGAAAATCCACTGGTAAAAGTGAAAAACGATAGTCCAATTGACGATATCCTCAGAAATAATTTTTATTTATATTCTTTAATATTATTATTATTATTATTATTGTTGTTGTTGTTATTGGTGAAACCAGACTCGAATCAAGTCCGGAGGCCAAGTCCCAGAGGTGGACCCAAGAGAGGGCCAAGCACAAGGGACTCAAATGCAAGGAAGGGAAAAATTGCGTGCTCGTGGGATTATTGATGTTTGGGTGTAGGAATTTCCTTACAATGTAACAGGTGTTTAGAATTGTGGCTTTCTGTATGTAAGTGTGGGCTTAAATTTAGTGTTGACAGGCTTTTGTGTAGAGAGTGTGGAATAACACTGATGGCAGAAAGAACGACAGGAACAATGTGTACTCTGTTAACTCTCCAAAGGCATTTTATTTCTTGTGCAAGATCCGTATATTTAATGATTTTGTCAGTGTATGTCTTTTGTAAATTGTGTATGTTGGGGATGGAGACATCAATTATGTGAGTCACTTTGTTTTGCTTATCTACTAGTGTAATGTCTGGTCTGTTATGAGGGATAGTTTTGTCGGTGATTATAGCCCTGTCAAAATATAGGTTATGTGTGGTGTTCTCTAAGACAGTGTCTGGGATATATTTATAGTATGGAGTGTGGATGTGCCTAAGCTTGTGAACCTTAGCTAGATGTTGATGTATGATGTTGGCTACCTGGTTATGCCTGTGTGAGTTTTTTGCAACTGGATACGACGTGTTGGATGGTTTCCTCTGCGATATGGCATTTCCTGCAAGACCCATCAGCTGAATCTTTGATGATATGTTTTCTGTAGCCTTTAGTGTTAATAACCTGATCTTGTATGCAATCATGGTTCATTCAGTTTCCCCACAGACTCCCTTCACTAAACCAAAGGTTCAACGCTTTTCTGTCGACGTACGGCTAGTTGAGATCAGAAGGATGTCTACCGTGGAGTTGCTTTCCGAGCCATGATTGAAGTTTAGTGCATGTTGTAGGAATGTTATGAGTGTTCTGCATGCTGTTCAGATTCAAAGGTGTGTATTTTGTATCAGTATGCAGACTGCTTTGCGTAATGGTGATGTACGTTGTTTAGAGTAAAAGAATTCTCTGAGTGACTGAGTCCATTTTTGGTGTAGATCTATTATTATATCAATAAGACCTCTACCTCCCTCAGCATCTGTGTGTGGATGGTGCTTTTTGTGCTTTGAAAGCAGTTTACGTTGTTTCCTTTCAAGTCCCTCAAGATCTGTGTGTGTCCACTGTATGACTCCAAAGGAGTAGGAAAGTATTGGGGTGGCATTAGTATTGATAGCCTTGATTAAATTTCTGGAATTTAAATGTGTTTTAAGTATTGCCTCTAGTTTATGAAGATATTGTTTATTGAGTGTATTCTTTGTGTTTGTGCTCCAGAAGCTTGCTTAAATTCTAGATATTTGTAAAATTCGTAATTTTCCAAAGCAGCAATGTGACTTGGTTTCTCTAATGTGAAGCCCCATACCCCCCCCCCCCTTTCCTGAGTACTCTATTTTCAATGCGAATGGTTTTGCATTTGACCAACCCAAATTGCTTGTGTATGTCTTTTGAAAAAGTTTGTGTAATGTCAAGTAACTGGTGCAATTGTGTTTGTTTGGAGGCGTAGATTTTCATGTCATCCATGTAAACATGTATTTCTATATACACTGAGTGGCCAAATTATTATGATCACTTGACAGTTTTAGGCAAATGAGCTATTGCGTCACAGCACTGCCGCCAGAGGGCTAGATAGCTATAAAAAGGGAATGCAGGTGAGGTGAACCATCAGTTGCACTGTGTTTTTTGCGACAGTATGGGCAAAAAACGTGATTTAACTGAGTTTGAACGTGGGATGATCGTCGGCGCGCGCAGTGTCGGAACCAGTATCAGCAAAACAGCTGAACTTGTGAAGTGTTCAAGAGCAGCGGTTATTAATGTTTTCAGAGAGTGGACTACCAAGCAAAAAACCGGCTCTCAACGTTAAGTGTGTGGTTGTCACATGCTCCTCAATGCTCGAGCTGAAAGGGGATTGGCCAGAGTTGTCCAGGGCGACAGAAGAGCAACAGTGTGTCAAATAGGGTCAAATCTTAATCAAGGACAAACTGTGACCGCCTCTGAACGAACTGTTCGCCGCTCATTACACAGTTTAGGCTATAGACGTCTCCAGTTCGCCAAGGAGCACAAGGATTGGACAGTAGATGACTGGAAAAGGGTCATGTGGTCCGATGAGCCACGATTTCAAATGCATCATGCAGATGGCAGGGTAAGAATATGGAGAAAACAACACGAAAGCATGGACCCCACCTGCATCGCCACAACACTTCAAGCTGGTTGCGGCAGTATTATGGTTTGGGGGATGTTTTCTTGGCATTGTTTGGGTCCTTTGATTCCTCTTCACGGACGTGTGCGTGCCCAAGATTATTTAAGTATTGTCGCAGATCAAATACATCCCGTTATGTTAATGGTGTGCTCTGACGGGGATGGATACTTCCAGCAGGATAATGCTCCTTGTCATAAGCTGGCATCGTCCTCAGATGGTTCGAAGAACATGCAGGAGAGTTTACCTTGCTTCGTTGGCCTGCACAATCGCCAGATCTCAATCCCATTGAGAATTTGTGGGATGAGATCGAACGGGCCATCAGGCAGTGGGATCCAGCACCATCAAATCTGCAGGAATTGGAAGCTGCAGTTCTTCAGAGTTGGTCTGAAATTCCTCCTACATCCTACCAACATCTCATAGAATCCATGCCCCGAAGAATGCAAGCAGTAATAAGAGCGAAAGGTGGCCCAACACTGTATTAAGGGGGTGGTCATAATAATTTGGCCACTCAGTGTAAGTGTGAAAGCGTGTGGTGGCAGTTTTTATTGTGTAGCCGTAAATTGTGCTCTTCAGTCTGTTTGAAAGTGCATTTAATGCAAGACAAAACCAAAGTGGGCTCAATGAGTCACCCTGGAAAATGCCTCAGTTTATCTGTATTATTATTATTTTTTTTTTTACTTCATTTATTAATTACTTAACTTATTTTATGTACCTTCTTTTCCTTATTCATTAATTAGTCGATAGTTTTAGTCTATTTATATGTATTTCATTAACCCCGTTTTTGGGGTTTGGGGGACAACGCTGGGTTCTTTCCCTCCAGTCGTTCTGCTGGTCGGACTCTTTCCCAGTTGTTGTTAAAATTATTATTAAATTATTATTATCCACAGATTGAACTTCGTCAAGTATCATGGTATCTAACTAAAAGAAAATAGGGTCAAAAATGATACGGTAATGTAAGTTTATTGTATCACTTACACTACCGTATCATTTTTGGCCCTATTTTCTTTTAGTTACCGTATTATTATTATTAGTTATTAAGGTATGGAAAACTAATGTGAAAATTATTTATTTTTTTTAATATTTTTAGTACCATATTTTATGGCCACAGTCTTGAAATTCATTGTTTTCTAAAAAAAAATATACAAAAATACCTTAGCTTGGCCGCAGCATTGGATACCCCCCTCCCCTCATCCTCCAAGAATCTATCCTAATTCACTTTAAAGAAATGATGCTACGATTTCACAGTGTTAAGCATCATTTTATTCCAGAAATAATAAAATATACATACCGGTAAAAATATTTGGGTACAATTATCGGATAATTAGAATCCGTAAATAAAATCTTCAAACGAAAAATCTTCCGAATCTGAATGAAACAAATTTTAAAAAAGTCTCTTCCAAATTTACCGATTGTTCAGTTTCTTCATTGTCCTCCTCTTCTTCTTCTTCATTTTCATTGGGTTAAACATTGTAAGGAAGGCCGGCAACAAACCAGAAACAAATGCGTATTTGGAAACCGATTCCCAGGCATAGGCTACTTATGAATATACGGTTGAACATGACCCATGATTCAGATAACCACTTTTTTGTCAGTACACTTTTTATTAATACCAATTTTCCCTGCCCGGTTTCGGCGTAGTGTTTCTTAAAGAAATAGAATTGCAAATCAGTCCAGCTTATCAAATTATAAACAGCATGAATCAGACGCTAGCCTCAATCTCAGTTAGGGAAATACGGAATGCGGTAATTACGTATTCGCCTTAGAAGTCGGAATCCTGAATACTTGGTCGGTAGTCACCGAGTGGAGAATCCTTATACGGGGTGTTTCAAAATACTTGTACGAACTTTTAGGGAGGTAGTATGGGTGATTCTAAGCAAAAAAGTTCATAACTGAATTTGAATGCTAACTTTGAACATGGGTCTTGGGGCAGCAGTCCTATGGAGGTAGAATCTGTGCATTTGTATTGAAAAATATTGGATTTTTGAAATTCTGACTTCAGATTCTTAAAGACCATTAAAAAGACCGTCAAAAATTTTCACTTTTTTAATAGTTCGGCCACATTTGGACGGTTTCCTTTCCGTCGAGAAAGCGCTTGAACCAGTCGTAAAAGCATTTTCCACTTACGGCTTCTGTTCCATCCACTTGCACCAACATTCCATGAGCCTTCATTTGTAAGAAAAATTGCTCCATTACACTATGATACGAGTCCTCACACACATAATATTTTATGCCGGCCAGGTGGCCGAGAGGGCTAGGGCGTAGGCTTTCTAGTTTCTCGAGTCCACCTGGTCATGGGTTCAAATCCCGCCGTGGGCATGGATGTTTGTGTTTGTCCCGGGCTGCATGCAGATATAACTTGTGTAAAAGGCACAAAATGACCTTAGTAGTCAATGCCAAAAATTCTAATAAGCCAACTAATCATAACATTTTACTGGCCATAGCAGGGAAATCTGCATCAATTTATTGTTTTTTCAACTCTAGGTGGTACTTCTGGACATGTTTCTTGGTGCAGAGGCCCATGCGTGTGTTCCTAGCCCACAATGCTATTTAGATATTGGTTCATTCACCAAACTTTTTATTTACAAGATGAATTGTGTGTGAAAACAATGCTGTCTCCTTCCCCCTCCCCCAAATAAGTGATTATCACAAAGCTCTTACATAGAATCATGAACTGTAATAATGCTATATCAGGTTGCCTACACAAAAAGGTATTTTCATGATGGAATCCAATCGTTGACACATCTTCTTTAGAGTATAGATTCTGCCAGTTTTTTGATGTGCTAATGATGCCATCATCCAGGTATTTCTACAAAAAAAGAGAGATTGAGAGATGTCAAATGCAAGTGCAAATTTTTAGCAAGCATTTTATTAGGAAAAAATTTAAAGGGCTCTATACCAATGATCTGCATTCTGTGGCCCATGGGCACTTTTAGCTCACCACCAGGTTCGCATTGGCCCACGTGTTTCAAGTGCTTAGGTCATTCAATTTGAATTAGCTCAGTGAGGCTCCTATCAGGCCAAATGAAATCATCCAAAGAGAAGACTAGTTGTTTGGCCTGATAGGTTTAATAAATATTCCAGTTATTCATTAAGGATATTTGTATTTTAATGCTAACTAACGTAAATTCCATAATAATGAGACATGGGTATAGTCAAAGGGGGGGGGGGGGGGTAGTTCCTCTCCCTAATAAAGTAACCTCGTATAAATATTTGATTAATGGTAGAAATAAAATGTAGATGAGGAAATTTAGATTATTGATATTGACTATACAGGATTATTCATAAGAGTGTTAAACATTTCAGAAATTCATAAGTAAACTAAGCAATGGATCTTGTAAATCTCATGGGGAAGCCATGGCCTGGTGGGCTTTCACTGAAACAAAACTTCTGTGAAGTTAAGCAATATTAGGCACTGCTAGTCACTGGATGGGCAACTCATCAGTGACTCACGATCTTCACGCGCCCCCCCCCCGGGCCCGATAATCCAGGTCCATCCAGAGACCCAACTCATCGGCCTCAGGCCATACAGGCTCTGGATGGATGTAATGGATGATTACAATATATATTAAAAAAAAAAAAAATTCCAAGTTTTTGAAAAAAAATTTCTGTGTATTTGCCGTAGTTTGTTGTTAGGAGACAGTAGTAGAAAACGGCATTCAAGATAGGATGTAAAGGAAAAGAAGATTCCGGTAATGGTATAGCCACTCCAATTCCCAGATTTAACCCCGTGTGACTTCTTGTGGGGTTCTTCACAGACGCTGTCTTTGTACCTCCGTTCCGTAGTAACTTACTGGATCTTCGCATTACTGGAGTGGCATCCGATTAACACAGCATCTTCTTTTTCTTTGCATTCTATCCTGAACATCATATTTGCTACTCTACCTCCTAATGATAAACTATGGCAACTATGCACACAGGATTTTTTTTTCTAAAACTTGCAGAATTTACCTCTCTATTGTCGTAAGATTTACTATGATCTGTTGCTTAGTTTATGAATTTTTGAAATGTTTCATGGACTTGTGAATAACAGTTTATTGTGCAAAAATAGAGCTGGCATATGGTGAACTTTTTCCACGTAATTTTCTCTTATATGTATTCGACTTGCCTCCCATCCCCAAGAGAATAAGTGGTTATCTTGCCCCCTTTCCCCAACTCTTACATACATCCTGCTTATGTCCATGTAATGTGACATCTACATTACAGAGAGCACAGTTTATCCTTTACCCATTTTGTATCACTGTTGGAAGTACAAATATCAATGGGTGGTGTGTCAAAATTTTCCACAATGTTAGTTAACAAGCATGTTTTCACCCACGCCAAAGAAACGTGTCTTTTTACCCACATAAGAGGAATGATATGGCACTCTGTTAAGTAATGTGGACAAGGAGCATATCTTTTCCCTTTAAAATTCATCTGGGAATTCTGAAAACCCTCATAACAATCTTATTCTTGAATTAAAATATTATTTAAAAAAACTATAGCATTATTACAGTCTTTTTCATAAAAGAAGACAAACGAAATGAACCAATCAGAATTGGCTGCTTATTGCTTAGTTACTATGTTCATTGTTCCATGCTCTTGTGCTTTAGAGTTACACACATTTCAATAAATTTTCCTTTACTTACAAGGGAATCCCTCGAACATATATGTCACAGATTTCCACCAAAGTGAAATATGTTACTCAATTGAAGCTACAATAGATGCTTGCAAAATAAGAGAGTGCAGATTTTTGTTTCTTTCAAAATAAACCACGAAAACGAAAAACTTTTAGCACACATATTCATACAAAGACTCCATTGTTAAAGCAGTGTATTAATGCGCTTAACGGAACTTCTTTCTTCCACTACTCACAGCAATAAGCGCGAATCCACTTCAGATGAAATAGACAGCAGCAGACTGCAATTGAATGGCTTCTCAAATTTCTAAACAAACTTAGTTTTTAAAAATAGATTATTACAATTAGCTATTGCCTTCCAGTAAAAAATGTGTAGAGTAATTAATAACCATTTCCTTAATTTATTATTTCATTTTATTAAATAATTCGGTAATCAAACACGGGGCTGGCTTCATGTGCAACTTCGAGTAATACGTTACGTTGGTGAGGGGGTATGTATCGTGGTGCTTTATAATTTTAAATAAAAATAGTATTCATGGATGCCTACCTCATCTTTTAAATTATTTCGAGACGAATAATTGTACAGCAAAATTAAGGTTCTATGCTTAATAACAGTGCTCTAACTGCAGTTCTTTGGCGATCGCTGCTAACAAGTTTGCTTCCTCTCTTTCCGCCATGTTTTTTGAACTCTGCACACTTCCGGGGCGCTTCACTGGCGCGTAACGCTATTGCTTCCACGGTGTGCTTGCGTGCAAAAAAAAGGCTATGTGGGGTTTCCTTGTTAGAGTACATTAAATGTTTGTAAACTTTTTCTAATTTGTTTACTTAAAAATATCACGATGTGGAAGTTTACAAACAATCAGCATAAAAACATTAAGAATTAGCTCTAATGTCAGAAGAAAGTAATGAATCAACACTACTTGCATTTGATTGGTTCCACTCTGACCCGAACAAAGGTCAACGGTCTTCTTTTATGAAAAATAGTATAGGTGATGCCTAAGGGATCATGACATGTTTTTCCTGAGAGACTAAAATATCTAATCAACAGGTCATTGAGTCTTTATATTGTTATTTTTAATGTGAGAAATTAGAGGTCTTTACAATACAGTATAGAGTTTAAAGAAGGTGCCTAGTTTCAACATTTATTGCAGACCTTTTAAAAAAAAATCAGGAATAAATCACGAAAGACAAAGTTTAAATTCTCTCTCTAGTGTGTAATAAGGTCTCCATTTCTCACACTAAAATATCTAATTATGCCACTGGAAAAAAAAGGAAGGAAGAAAAAAAACCCACTTTTTTTGTAGGCTTTAAAATAATACTTTTAAATATACTGTAATTGTAATAGTTTAGAAGGAGCAATCTTGAGAGAGTAAATAGGTTTTAAACTTTGAGCATAAAAATACAGAGGGAGCACCCTATTCACTGCTACCAGCAGCCTGTGGAACCAAGATCAGCTGTTGTAAGACAAAGCATTCTCATGTTGGCATGATGTTTTAATAGGATTGACTTGTGATTACATGTTTTTTTAAACTTTATTTGATCATGTTTTTGATTCTGCTCATTTTGAAATGCCCTTTGCCTATTATTTAACCATAATTAATGATGTTTTACGCTCTTATTTGTGGTTAAAAATTTTGATTTAAAAACGAAAATGTACAATCTAAATGCATTATCCCATCCAGAACTACATTTTGAATTTTAGTTTTAGAATTTGAACTATCGGTATATTTATTTTAATATTTATTTTAATTTAATTTAATTGACAAATTTGTTATACAAATGCAAAAGAAAAATTAATAAAAAAAATACAAAATACAATTCAACGAATATTCTAATAACAATATTGAAGGAAAAAAAAAAGGGGGGGGGGAGAGAGAGAGAGATCAAAACAAGATAAAATTGTTTAATTTAAAAAATAAATAAATTAATATTAACCCTAAACCTTTATCTCATATCCTGTATTTCCTTTTGTTCCTCCTTGTGAATTAGAGAGATTTTCTCTTTATAGTTTCTCTGTACAGGGAAAATAAGTGCTCTTATACAGGGTGATCCAAAAGCCAGGAAAAACTTTAAAACTCATTAATTCAAACACGAATGCAGATAAAAAAGATTATGTTTGCACAGAAATGACTGAAATTTTTTCCAAGGTAAAAAAAAAAAATTAATTCTAGAATTGTTCGTTTTTTGACCAACAGATGGTCTTGTCAGATTAGACATCAGTTTATGTACGAGATGACAGATTAACTATCAGTGAGACGGAACTATTACTATCTGCTTCCGAAATAGCGTTGCTGCTCTATTATGCAGTCTGAAAATGTGCATAAACTGATGCCTGTAACCTGACAACGTCATCTGTTGGTCAAAACCCGAACAATTCTAGCATTCAGGGTTCGCGCTAGGACAAAAAATCTAGGAGTCAATTTGACTCCCAAGCCTGAAAACTGCGAGTCAAATTTCAGAAGATGCGAGTCAAATTTTAAGTTCCTTCTAATTTCTATATTTTTACATGCAACCACAATCTCTGTAGTTGCTGCTATAGTTAATTGGAAATTTAAACAAGAGTGCAGGTGACAAAATGAAGTTTTAAAATGTGGTGAGAAGGATATGGTCCGATGATATTCAAAATTAAACAAGTCAATTTTGACTCACTTGTCAAAAAATCATGAGTCAATTTCTAGCAAAAATGCCCATTTGACGCGTAAATTGCGAGTAAGCGCGAACCCTGAGCATTAATTTTTTTTTTTCCTGGAAAAAAATCCAACTTCATTTCAATTGTTTCTGTACAAACACAATCTTTTTATCTGCATTTGTGTGTAAATTATTGAAGTTTTTAAGTTTTTCCTGGCTTTTGGATCACCCTGTATTTGTTTAGAACATTATTTTTCCTTATATGAAGTTAAATAATGCAGTTTTTATTAAAGTTTTTTTTTCTTATTTAGGCACTTCCAAAGACAAAGAGCAGCCGGCCACATCGTCACAAGGGAGTTCTCAGTCCACTGAACTTAGCAATAGTGCTTCTAAAACTCCTAAAGTTCGTGCGCACTCTGTTGTCATATTAGGTGAGTGATGTTATATATACAAACATAAGACAAACTCATAACCGAAATTGTACTTTCATAAATAATGTATGAATATATATAGGTGACAGCCGTTTATTATTAAAGTATCACTTAACGAGATTGTCATCTTCTTACTTCATTCTCTAGTGAGACGAATTTTAAGGGTGTCCCAGGAGGATAGGTCAATTTTTCGTGTGGCTATAGAATGAGTTATTGCAAGTCAAAAGGTTTTTCTATCGAAAAATGGAAGGAAAAATTCTGCAACCTGGATTCGAACCAGCAACCTAGATTGTCATGGTCAACACCTCTACCAATCGGGCGATGCCTCTAAGTTTTTAGAGATTTTTGAAAAAATTCCCGTATACAATAGGCATTTGTGTATTACACGCACCCAGTGACTTGTAAACAAGACAACTAAAAATCATATTACAAAAGAAGGATTTATTAATTACATTATTCATTATTATATCATTTATTATTACACTTCAAATCATTCGAAATCAGAATCATTACTATCCGAGCAAAATAATTCCAAAATATCAGCAAGGCAGTGCTTTTTTAGGCTTCATTAGCCCTTGCTCTTCTTTTTTGATTGTGAAATAAAAAAAAAAAGGATCTTTTGACGATTTTCTGAATTAAGATGTAGTGATTTATGTAATTTTAAATTTGTAAAACAACAGAAATTAGAAAGCTGTTCAATTAAAAAGCAAAAAAGGGAATTTATTTCTGCTGTGCGGTGTAGAATGCGAATTCCATTTGAAATTCCCTTCACAGCTTGAGTTTATATAGTGCTTCCAGTGCTATCACCAATCAACACCGATCAATCAACACGGTTGGCCAGCAGTGCCCATTGGCTTAGAGCTTTGCACACTATATAAGTATTGCACTTGGTATGTTGACTCAAGATAACGTGTATTCAGTTTTGAATTAAGAATTCATCTATATTTTAAGTTTGAATAAAGAATTACCCGTGGTTTTTAAGAATAAATAATCTTTAGGTATAACTACTTTATTTTTTTTCATTTATTAAATGCATAACCTGGATGCTTAAATTTAAAAACTTCAAAATTATTTCAATATTTATTTGCTTTTGGTGACGGAAAAGTGGATGAACTGCATTAGCTTTCTTGATGAAACATTTTGGACGATTTGGAAAGATGAACGCAATGACGTTTGAAAAGCTTTAATGATCGCTGATTTTTTAGGTGAATGGTTGTCACCATTTTATTTTCGAGAATTCACTTTTGCAACTGCATTTTTGCGACAAAAAAATTGAGGAAAAAAATGAATTAAAGTACTGCATAACACACTTTTGTACAGACTGTTTGATGTGCTATAATGTACCAATAATACATATGCGCTAGCTTTGTTTGTAAAATCTTGCGATAGGTAGGGGTGTTTGATACTAGAATTGTAAATACTTTTCAATAAAGTAACATTTTACTATTATTCTTTTGGTGATGAGATTCCTGGCAAGTTCTGAGGCATTTTTTGTAATACATGTAAATTATTAAATCGAAAATTCTTAATAATAATATATATATACAGGGTGATTATAAAGTCACGATACATTTTGGTGAAAAATCCGTTTTATTGCAGCAATTTCAGTATGCATCAACTAGATATCATACCAGGACACATTCTTAGTACATTTCAGTGTGTCCCCCTTGCACATCCCGGCACAGCTCCCAGAACATTGCGCAACATAGCCAGTGTAATGTCCTCCATCACGGCTGTAGTCCGTTGTTTCAGCTGTGCAATGGTGAGTGATCTTGATCTGGTACACTTTGGACTTGATAAAACCCCATGCAAAGAAATTCATGGGGGTCAAATCTAGGGAATGTGAAGCCCACAGTCTTGGCGAGCCCCGACCAATCCATCTGCCTGGGATTGCGCGATTCAGGTAGTCCCGAACGACATTGGCAAAATGGGGTGGTGCCCCATCCTGTTGGAACTCAACGGTATCCAAAATCCCATCATCTCCCACTGTGGCTCCAGGAATTGATCCAACATGTCGAGGATATTACACCAGCTATGTTGCGCAATGTTTTCCGGGCCACAGTGGAACGCTGGGAGCTGTGCCGGGATGTGCAAGGGGGACACACTGAAATGTACTAAGAATGTGTCCTGGTACGATATCTGGTTGATACATACTGGAATTGCTGCAATAAAACGGATTTTTCACCAAAATGTATTGTGATTTTATAATCACCCTGCATATATACATATACACTATTTTATCATATTAAATTAATATTATGATGCAAAATAATATAGTCGAATTTTTTCATATAATTTGCGTTTAATTTCAATGTACTAAATTTATTTCTTACGGTTGCTATTATTTTCTCTTCTTAAAGGAAAGCTGTGCTTACAGGATGAAAAATTTGCCAAAAAATGTGTCCCAGCCTTAGCACACGAATTGGAGGTATCATCTGAATGTACTATTAAAAACAACGTCATCGTTGTATTATGTGATTTGTGTAAAAGGTAATTTTCTGTAGTTCATTTTCATAATATACATTTTAGGTACAATGTACCATACTCTTTCTTTCAAGCAAAATCTGCTAGTGTATAGTTTTTTTGTTTGTTTTTTTTTTTTAATAAATTATATAACAGGGATGCTTAATGCCTTAATATGGCTACATCTTTCTCTTGTTAAAACAAAATTAAACAAGCCAGTTTATTTATGACCAGAACCTTTTTTTTATTTTTAATAACACCATGCACAACAGCTGTGCATCCTTGGGAGACAAGAGCCACAAGCCTTGCCCTTCCACCCATTTGTGTTAGAACCTACTGAGGTTTGTCTGACTGTTGCTAGAGTGCTGAGCAAACAGTAGGTGCTGCAGAGCATGAAACAATACCTTGTGGTCAAATTTCTTGTTGGAGAACGTCTAGCCATCCGAAATTATGCATAGACTCAAACAACAGTATGGGGAAGAGTGTTTATCACAGACCTGTGTGTTTGAGTTGTGTAAGATCTTCAGAGAGGGAAGAGAGCCGGTGGAGAATGAACCACATGATTGTCGGCTGCAAACATCAGTCACCCTAACAAACATTGCTCGTGCTAATCTGTTTATTCGTGAGAATAGACACATAACTATCAAAGAATGATGCGGTCCAAGCAGAGGAGAGATAGAAAGAGCATAGCCTTCTTTCAAAACTATGTACAGCCCCATAAAGCCAAAAAAACTATGGAAACCATCGTCAAATTGAAACCGGACCTTCTGCCACACCCACCATACAGTCCTGATTTGGTCTCGATTGATTTCTTCCTGTTTAGAAGGCTCAAGTCAGATTTGGAAGGCATGCAGTTTGCAGATAACGACACCGTCATCGACTTTGTTTGGGAGTGGATACACAGCAAACGGAAAGACATATGAAAAGGGCATAAAGATGCTTCCAGAGCGTTGGAATAAATGTTTAGACTCTGAAGGGGAGAACTTTGAAGGGCGAGTAACAAAATTATCCATATACTTTTATTCCACCCCTGAAAAAGTAATGAACACTTCTTTGACATATAATTTCCATTTATTAATTGAAATGTAAAAACCAAGTTACTACATGTATTTCTATTTTCTTCTTGAAAAGTGCAAAATGGTAAAAACCATAGCAAGTAAGAGAATTGCAGTGTGCTATTTATCATCAAAAATTTAGAAACCAAAACTTGCTCTGGGAAGAGGTCGTAAGAGAATCACTTCTCCACATGAAGAATCATCTGCTCATACGAAGCATCAAAAAGAGCAGATGTTTACCAGCAACTAAAGTTGCAGAAGAGTTCAACAAAACATATGGTGCTTCCATTTCAGTAAAAACAGTGAGAAGGAGGATGCATGAAATTATTTTCAGTGGAAGAATGGCTAGGGGAAAAAAAAAACATTCATCAGTACTGGCAAAAAAAGAAGAGAAAGCAGTGGCCAGAAGAGCATTGTCAAAAGGATATGAAATTCTGGAAGAAGGTGATCTTTTTAGATGAAAGCAAGTTTAATTAGTTTGGATTGGATGGGCAACCCAAACAATCACAAGTAGCATTTATGCATTAATACAGGAAAAAGGAATGTCTCAGAGCAAAAGCACAGTGTTGGACACATGTTAGTATGTGGGTGGATATTGGCGGCCCCGCCCCCCCCCCCCCTGTGAGTTTACATCACTGGCAAATTGTAAATTAATATTTTAAGTAGATTTAATTTGAACTAGATTATATTTTATGTTAAAATTTATATGCAAAAAATAAATTTTAAACTCAGCTCAAAATATTGTTTATACATATCAATGTCTTATTAACTTTTCAAAAAGCTTAAATATGGTTTTTATTTATTTATCATTAACTACAATTTATTTTTTTCTTTTTTATTAAGCATTCATTTTATTCTTTATTTATGATTTGTATCCCCTCCCCCAATTTGTAAGCTGGTAAAGGTCATCATCATTTATACTTTCTGATCAGTCACCCGCAAATCAGCCAGTAGGAAGTTTTGTATATCAGTTTCACCAATAAAGAGCATAATGGGCTGATCTTGTTAATGGAATGGCAAAACCATTAAAAAGAAGAGATGACTTACTTTTATAAGGAGAGAAAAAAATAAATAAATAAAAGATTTTGCACAGCACAACCGTAGTTGCTACTGGACCGAGAGTGAATACAGTTGTTGCTTTGCAGTGAAGTACTGACAAAAAATATTTTCCAAAAAAATACGTTTAGACCAAGATTTATGGGATTTATTAAAGCATATGGTATTATTCATGTATCCTCCAAAATTCTGTGGAAACTAATATTTACTCATTGATAAGTTAACCTTGCTTTTTGGGAGGAATTTTAAGACTATTACTGGCTGATACACGAATATATATATATATATATATATTAAACACAACTGTCACCTGCACATGATGACATGGACTAAACAGTACATAATGGTTTTGCTCATGTACACTTTATATACTTGATCTCTGTTGGGATCATGGCAAGGTGACAATAATTGTCAGAGCTTGAACCTAGCACAATAATTAGTGCCTGGTGCATAGTGTATGCCATTTCCAAGTTTGTTTAGATTTCAACACTCCACAACCCTCAATGTTTTGGAAGGCATTACCATTAACCAAGGGCAACGCAGCAAAAACTACACTTGCTATCTGACGGTGACCACCGGCATCTGACTAGAATTGGCAATTCCAGCTGACAAGTCATATCATGTGAAATTACTGCCACTTTCAATATAACCACACAGTTCAGTGTGCTGTATTTTAACATCCATAGGTTATAATAGCAGAAGACCCACCAGAATGTCGCTGCTAACGCAACAACACTGAAAACTGTGCTTCACCTGGGCTTGTGAGCATGTTACATGTCTTTAGAAAACTGGAAACGGGTTGTATTGTCTGACAAATCATGGATCCAGTTATACCTTTATGGGATGGATCCAGTCATGGTGCAGACCCGAAGAAGTCATGGACTGAAGCTGTCAACAAGCCATGCACAGGCTGGTGATGGTTTTGTACTGGTGTGGGATGCTTTTGTCACCTACCAGTACAAGGGGTTTGTGGGTAGCAATCTAGAGGGCATGGCTCAACTTCTTGCCAGAGGTCTCTTCCTCTTGTGGAGTTGATGCCATGACAAGTTACCACTCTTTGTCAGGCTAGAGGGAGTCCAATACTTTGCTGAGCAGCTATGCAAGACTTTTGGCCTATGACCGTATAAGCTGTTTTGTATTTGTTACCGATGTTCAAAAATGGAAAGAAAAGGCTTATATTCTATGGCAACTTTTCTTTTTAATGTTTGAGTACTTTACAAGTTTTTAAGGTAGTTTTAACTTCGTCACATTACAAACCGATAAAAGTATAAATCAGTGCAATAGCACAATGTTATTTATGTATTCTTTTCTGAACTATAAACTATAAGGCTTTTGGTAATTTAGCTTTTGAACTTGTAGAACACCTTTCCAACCAAATTTAAAAATACTTTGCTGAAGAAAATGCACTGAAGAAATTATTTTGAACTTGAGTTCAGTATGTGGAGGATGGAAAACTAACCAAGGGATGCCAGACATTAAGACAGTCTCATTGTCAGTCTCAGGCACAAATTGAATGGCAAAATTCAGCAGATTTGCGAAGATTAATGATTCTACACCTTTTCTAGAGCATGGAATCAACTGTCATTGTGGAATACGCACCATTGTTCTTTAATATCATTGATATTGCTACTAACAGGCCCTTCACCTTCCAGAAGGTCAGCTCTAGGATCAATCAATACCGATGACAATAGTGGTAAAAAAAATAGAAGATAAATTTGGAAGGTGGCAGTAGTCACAAGAAGCATAAATAAATGTGTGTGTCTTCCATCAGAACAAAACAAAGTCTAAATAGGGTGTTTTTGGGCTTCCAGCCAGACAGTACTCATTTTATTCTGAGTGCATCTGAAAGCTGTGATATCCATGGGATACATGCATTGGCCTTCACAGAGTCTACACTGAAAAATCCTAAATGGTCATTGCACTGCACAACTTGCTTCTCACACAGGCTTATTTCAGTAGCTTGATCTCCCAACTGGGATGGTACTGGAATGGTATCAAATTTGGTAAGGGGGATAATGATGGCATGGGAAGAAGAAAAATAAAATATAGTTCCAAAAGTCATTGAATCGAGCTTCACACTATTCCAAATGTTTTTTGTATTTCATAGAAGGTTGCATTCCTCTAGAGCTGAGCAGTAATAAAAGAAAATAATTCCAAATAAACATATTCAAGATTAATGTAAGTGAATCAACATAGTTTTCTTTGCACCAGAAAGTGAGGACTGTCTTGTGCCAAGGGTAAAGCATGATAAGGATGCAGTCATCATTTGGGCAACCATATCTTTGCTTTTTGTCGGCCCAATTGTCACCTCAAAAGTAGAGTCTCTACCAATTAGCAACTATGTACAAATTTTGGCTGACCATGATGCAGTCACTCTCCCTTTTACCAAGACAATCAAGCTCACATTTAAAACTTCAGATTTAAAAGTTGTCTTCCTTGAAATCACAGCATGAAGAGCCTTACACCTTCCTTGGGTGCCAAAATAGTGGGATCTCAATATACTATTACCACTATGGTTAATATTGGAGAATAAGATTTGAGCTCATTTACGCATCCACAAGAACTAGATCAATTTTTGCATGAAAAGTGATGTCAGATTTCATTATCCAGTATGTATATTTGTCAGTCCCTTATAAAATTCCGGCTGTCATGATGTCAAAGATGGTCCAACACCATATTATATAAAGATTTCATTCCTTTACCATTTGTCTTTTTTCACCTAACGTTGTGCATTTTTGTATATAGAAAGGGACATGTGAATCACTTATTTCCATAAGCCTTTCTAATTAGTCCTTGTATACTGTAGGGAATTACTTGTGACTTCATATGAGAAGTTGTATTACTAATATAGTAAAATTCATCTCTTTACAGATATACTGGATTGATTGATGTTTATATTACTAAAATTGCTGTTTGCTTAAAGCATCCTTCAATGTTGATTTCACATCACACTTTAATACTGCTGACTAAACTGTTGCAAGAAGATTACATCAAATGGAAAGGACCATTGTTTTATCATTACATAACCCTTCTTGTGGATGAAAACCCAAATATCCGAGAAATGACCAAACATTGCTTGCTGTATACTTTACTTAAGAGAAATCCTACAAAGTTATATCATCATTTTTTGGAATGTATATTTCAT
Organism: Rhysida immarginata; assembly: GCA_023313115.1. NCBI lineage: Eukaryota > Metazoa > Arthropoda > Chilopoda > Scolopendromorpha > Scolopendridae > Rhysida > Rhysida immarginata. The sequence continues at coordinate 3,093,913 of JAHWFO010043354.1, forward strand.
TTCAACAGTTATGAGGTAAGCATTTCTATGTATTAATCATTAGTAGATGAAAATGCTCTTATAGGGCAATTTATTTCCTGAAAGTCCAGATTTTTGAAATATATTAAACCTGTTTAGACTAAATTTCTTTTTACGAAATCACTGTCACCTAAAGATTTGACTGATTTTAACTTTCATTCATAAACATATTAGTCTTTGAAGATCAGCATTCCATTTATTTCTCCTGGGTTTTTTTTCTAAGTACAGGGTGATTTTATCATCCTCTATAAAGCTGCAGAAAGTCTTTACCCGATAAAGAAAACTTAGATTTTATGTTTATTGTTAAGTTGCATTACTTAGACATATTTATTGAATCTCTTTGTATATGTATTGTATATTATGCCTGAAACATTGCAGGTATTGCTGAAGTCGACAATAAGAAAATGGCTTCTATGAAAGAATTTTTAGAAAACAGTATTGACATGACTCTCTAAAAACATCAAGATTTGTATGAAAAATTTAAAGAGACTAATCTTAATTTTGTTTGTGCATTCCTGGATGTGACATTCCTCAACTGATGGATTTAGAGTGATGGTCAATAATCTTGGCTCCCCACTTTAGATGGCTTTAGACTACTTTTGCTCTGGTCCCCGATATTGAAACACTGAAGAAAAGAATAACGGATATGATACCATAGGGACAGAAGTCTTGGTAATGAATATTTGGCAAGAAAGTGAGGGAGGGGGGGAGGTACCGTAAATATTCTACAATAACGCGACTTCTTGTATAACGCGACTCCACTTTTTCGGCCTAAAAAATCGGCAAAAATCCTATCCTCTTGTATAACGCGACCCCCATTTTTGACTCCTCGCGAGAAATAAAATGTACGAACTTATACAAAAAAAAAAACACAACAGTACATCAATTTTCTTAATAAAAAGACAAGTAATCTTTATTCAGTTTAATATTTTCACTACATAAGCTTTCTTGTAGGCTTTGGTTCGAGGCAGTTTTGAAGTAGGCCTAATTAGAAGTTTCGATGTTTGAGAGAAGTTATTATCGATGTTGTTAGATGTTGGCGACGAGTAATTCGAATAAAAAGTGAATTAATATATTGTATAATGAACTGGACATTATATGCAATGTAATTAATGTATAATACACGGCAAATTCGTCTGAATGTCATCAGCACAGAAAGCGACTTCGACAAAAGCAACTGCCTCAACTTCGAGGCAGTCTGGAAGTTTATAGCCCTACATTGATAGGGAAAACTTTCTCACTCGCACATCGACAAAAAAACACAACAGTACATAAATAAAAAGACAAGTAATCTTTATTCAGTTTAATATTTTCACTACATAATATTTTCTTGTAGGCTTTGGTTCGAGGCAGTTTGGAAGTAGGCCTATTTATCAATGTTTGGGAGAAGTTATTATTGATGTTGTTAACGATGTTGTTATTATCGACGATCGGCCGCAGTCGTCGGAGGGCTGATTTTTATCCTCTAGTATAACGCGACCCAGCAAATTTAGATGCTTTTTTAGGCCAAAAAAATTCGCGTTATAGTAGAATATTTACGGTAACTTTCTTTCTGAACACATTTGGTAGATTTTATTATGACAACTGAAGCACTACCAACGAATGCATAAGACAATCCAAATATATTCCCAACATGATAAATATCCTGATGCATCAGGTAAATAATAGCCAAATGTTAGAGTGGGCATCAAAATGTCGCTCCCCAATGCATGAAATCCAGAGGAAAAGCTTACCCATGAATCCAAGAGTGAAAAATGTTCAGGAGAGGATGTTTAACCAGACTTGGCATCTTCCTACATTTGAATGATTGTGTGCAACTTTAGCAAAGTTTGATATACTGTGTAACAAACTGAAGACTGCTGAATATACAAGATGATAAATTAATGTACGTCTTCCTTTTCCTTGAAACAGTTACTCATTTGGGATAGCAACCAAGCTATGAACATTGTATCTAAGTGCTTTTGATTGACTAATTCTGCACTTTATGCGCCACACCCAAGTTTTTATTGTACAAACTAGAAACGTCAAGTTACACAGTCTGATTATTTAATGCATTTAACACTAATATATAAAGGATATAAATTGATAAGTTAAAAAAAAAAATTATTATACAAGGTGTTTCTAAATGGAAGGGTAATAATTACATGTGTGATTTCATGCATTAATCTAAGCAAAAAGTTCCCTATTGATAATGTCGAAAACTCAAAATTTAGGATCTAAAAATAAAGTGCCATTATGTCATTCATGAACAGTCTATCTCTACCTATCACATAATGATCTGTGCTATGCTACAAGAAAATGGTGGCAATTGTGGAGATTAAATGACATTTTCCCCCACCTTTTTAGCAAACTTCACGTGATGTTTAGACCCTTAAAATTTGAGTTTTGAACGTTTTACATAGGGAACTTTAAGTTTGTCATCTTGCAAAGGATCACGCTAGGTACAGACCCCAGAGAGATGCCCTGCATACAGTTTTCTACTTGCATAAATTAAAAGCTAAAAGTAATAAGGCAACTAAAATAATGTTATATTCAAGAAGTTTGTAACAAAGAAAACAAATCATGAACAATGGTACCGAATTAGAAAAATACAAATTTACATGTACTTCAAAAGGAAATCACTATGAATGGGACGTATCATGAATGGAATCAACCGACAAATCAGAATAGGATGGAGCTATATCAGGAAAAAAATAGTTTAATTCTTCAAAGTGACATGCCCCTATGCCTGAAAAGGAAAGTCTTCAATCAGTGTGTGCTACCAACCCTGAGTTATGGAGGAGAAATCTGGATACTAAACAGCAAGGACTACAACCACCAAGTGCATCTTATACAGCAAATATTTCAAACACATTTATCCTTTTCACAGTTTTTTTTTTTTTTGAATTGTTGCTAATGCAACTTTTATTTCAAACTTTTTTCGAATTTTTGCTAATGAACTTAAGTTTTTTATTCTAATAGTTTGGCATTAGATAAATAACCTTGATTGCAGAGTCATTAGTTTTGAACAAATATGATTAGATACTATCTCGATCCTAAACATGGGCCTAGGGAAAAGCTTGAAACATTATCATGAAATTCAAATTTCATAAGGACTCTAAATTTTAGTCTCGACTTATCGATGAGTTATAGCTAATTTCTTAATTTTTGAATGACATAGTGTATTTATTCTATTGTAATCCAAACCAATGACACTAATAGTCAAAGAGCAAGTCAAAAATAATGTTTCGCTTTTAAACATCTACCCTGGACTATACATGAAGATATATACTGCAATAATTTGCCTTGTCAAGGCAGCTCTTTTTGGAAAGTTGCTAAATTTCTTAGATTCACATTAATTTTTGACGTAAAACTTATTAATGTCATTTAATATTGTATAAATTTCATTGTTGAAATTAAATTAAAGCATTCAATTAAAATAAATAAATGAATAAATTAGAAATTGAAAGGTCCTCTGAAAACGTTGAATGTTTCTAACATTGAAATAAAGAAGATTTGTTGTTTTCATTCAAATTAATTCTGAAAGGATCAATAAGCATACTCTTATTAAACCAGCTTTTCTTAGTTTGATGTATTTAGGAGAGATCATCACTAAGCAAAATAAGACATAAATCAATACTCGGGCAGACCAAAGTTGGATCAGGCTCTCCTAAATGGGGTATGGGGTTTTATTATCTTTGAAAGTAAAATATAATTATCTCCCATTAGGACTAATACAAAAAGAATAAAAAACATGAAGTTTAAGAAATTCTTAAAATAACCAACAAATTCAATCTTCGGAAAATAGATGAAATTCTCGTTATGCCACTTGTCTATTCCCGTCCCTAATACTAAAATTTTACCCCATCCTAAAGTCTCAGTATCAATAAACATCTATTTTTGAGTACTTACTGTCATTGAATATCACCGTCATTTGTTTATTTTTTATTTTTTTTTTTTCTATTTCAAATCATTATCTTAGGGTTGTAATTAGGTAACTAAACACAGGTCATGGGGACACTAATAGTTGGGTATAAGAATTTTATCAAGGACAAGATTACATTGAATTTTTCTTTTTATATACATTCGCTCTTTTCATAATCGTCGTCATCGGAATATAGACCAAGGCTATAATCTTGGAGATTTCTTAATGAGGTCAACCTTTCTTAGAAATCTCAAGATGGGGGTGGGCTGAGCACAACTTGGAAGGACACATAGAAAATATTTACTACCTGTGGCATCGGAGAGCACAGACTGTGCTGGACAGAACTACAACGAACTTTTCCAGTAGTCTCATTTCAGTCGGAAGGGTTACAATGCTGATTGATCAAGGTGGTGAAGGCAGCATTCCTCGAAGATATCTGAGAACTCGAGGAAAACATGTTGAGTGGCTCTGGTCACTTTTGTAGAGTGTCAAAATCGTAACAAAAGGGAGGGATGCAGACGTCGAACCATTCGTTTGAAGCCTGCAGAACAGGTTAATCACTTTAAATCAATCAGGCTTCGGAAAACAATAGTTTCGTTTTTCTTTTTATTTAAAGTTCAATAGATGAGTAGTCAAAAGATCAAACCATCGATCATTGAAATTACACTTGTTAAACAGTTTCTTTTATCGAAACCTTTTAAATTACAAAGCGTCGTCACAAATAGCTTTGTTAACCGTCCTTTTCAACGAGAGGTCCATGTTCATTGCACTGAAAACTTGTCCATAGCATCTGGACACAATCAGGGTGAAAGGCTTTGTTGTTTCTTCTGTGCACACAATGTCGAGTGTCATTCGAATAAAGACAAAACTTTGATTCATCTGATCAAATCAAGGTACAGTCCAGTTCTGATATCTCTTGCATCACTGTATAAGAGGTTTCTTGTGAACTGGAGCAAGCAGTGGACACTTGCGAGGTAACTGGCTCCAGATGCCCATTTTATGGAGTTGCCTCCTTAAGGTTCTTTCACAAACTTCTCTATGTGTACCATTATTGATTTCCTGCAGCAGTTCTTGCCTGGTTTGAAAGCGGTTGGCCATGACCAGGTGCGATATTAGTCTTTGGTCCCGTTTAGTCATCACTGACTTCCAACCACAGTTTCGACAATTGTTGCAACCAGATCTGCCTGTGGAGCATTTCTTGAACTCACAGATGACTGTGCACTTTGATACTCCAGCACAGGTTGTTCTTTTGCCCACCCAAATGCTATGTATGACCTCTTTTTGCCACAGAGATATACGTCTGGCTTACGACCCATTTTTCGCACCCAAGTTCAACACAGAATGACACAAATTGCTTGGCTACTACTATATCGCAATGAAATGTGCCGATGCACATTATTTTTGTATTCAAACTACTTTACATGGAAGCGTCGTAGAACTCTCAAAGGACTAATTTTTTGTCTGGTGTGCTTTTGTGTTAATTGCACCTTATCTTCAAATATTATAATTTTATGGAAAATGTATGTTTATATTGTTTTGATTATGAAAAAACAGACTTTTTTATGTTTTGTTATACTTTTTAAAGTTTTTTTTTTGAGTCTTTGAATTGTATTCTTATTATTGTCATTTAAAATAAAAAAAACAGATTATTTATTTATTTATTTATTTATTTATTTATTTATTTATTGTAAATTAAACTTAACTTTCATTTAGATTGTATATAGAGAGCCCATTGATTTATTAGCAGAAAATTTTTTTTCTAAATTAAAAAAAAAAAAAATCAATATAATGAGGGTTATAAAAGCGTCAGTCTAATCGACTAATGATTAGCCTTTCTCTGCTCGTCAAATATAATTAGCCTTCCAGGGTTAAAAAGATTATTCTCTGTTCATGTTCATTAGATAATTTTTGCCAATTTGATTTCCTAGGATCATCCAACATACAATAGATTCCCTCAAACTCAGCAAGAAATTCAGTTGTTCTCCTTAAAAGGAAGTGAAGGAAAACAAGAAAAAAGATATAAGCTTTACAAATTTATGCTAGAGAATATGGCTGATGAACATCGCTTTCAGGTTAGTTTATGTTAGGAAAAAAAGAGAAAAAAAAAGAGAAAACTACTTTTTCTTTAAATTCAATTTAAAACTTGTACAACTACTGTTAAGAATAGTACAAAAGCCAGTTTGTCAAATTTATTTTAAGAAAAAGTTAACGCATAGAAGCTTAAATTAAGCAGCATAGATTTAAATGAGAAATTATGTTAAATTTGGTGTGTTGATTTCAGATTACTGCCAAGTTAGTGCAAGAGATTCTGGGAGCATTTGTTGATGGAATTCTTGACTTAAATACTCAAAGCGAGTGTCTACTTCAAGATACTCTTGCAATTTTGATATTTGACGAAATTAAACTTGTATCACTTCGAACTGTACCACAGGAAGAAATAGATGCAGAAATGGATGCTGCTGCACATGTAGTCGCTACCGCTAAGAAAAACATCATTTCTCAGGTATGGTTTTTATTGCTGTATTTAACTAACTTACTTGGAAGCTGTATACGAAAGATAATTTCAGTTTAATGAAAATTATGAATAATGTAATACATCACTTGTGGTAAGAAAACTCAACACTTCCTTGCAGATTTTAAATGGACATAGTACATTAACAAACAAATTTTGGAATTTCTTTGATATATAGTTTGTGTTTTTTGTTGATTTTTTGAGCTTGGGTCCCTTCTGTAGTTTAGTTAGTCTTAATCTAATTATTTTTTTGATCACACTTGGTGTTTTCAAAGGTGACTCTTCAGTTCATATGCTGGCTAAAAATAAGATTCTGTTAAGCTTGGTCAAAAAAGATATGACATGGTAAGCTGTCCATATACCGATTTTGCAACAGCAGATGATGTTAATAGGTAATTTTAGTCTACAGAAAAAAGATGGAAACAGGATATTCTTTCTCAAATGTACACAATAACACCATGGTTGTTTAAAATGGGCGTTTTTGCAAAAATAAATTCAGATATTCAGCATTTTGACTATGAAGCCTTATTAAATCTTGTGATACGTACCCTCAGATTATAAATGCAGGCTCTAGAAAGGAAAGAAGGAAAAACAAAATAACTCAAAAGTATTTGCACAGTGTTTTCAACCCTAAAAATCTGTTTTGACACTATTCATAACCTGACACTACTACCCCTTCCCACATAGCCCGAAATGTTAATTTAAAAAATGTTTATATATGGAATGAAAAAAAAAATCCATTTTTTTTTTGTCCCAATTTCAAATTTCCCACAAGCAGAAAACAGAGCAGAAACCTGGGCTTTTTTTTTCCTTCTGCTTTTTTACTTTCTGCTGCTGGGGTGTCCCACACAATAGAACTCAAAAGGATGAGACAACAGAAGTCTGCTACCCCAAGTGCCACTCCTTGATGTAATTTGACATTTTTTCACCACATCAATGCATTGCACACAGTATACGGTTTATTCATTCCTCAACATCGTCATATTGAAGTTTTGTATTTAGCTGTTGTTTATTCAATTTAATTGTTATTGTGTTCACCCCTTGTGAACATTTCTTCTACTGAATTGGCACTTTCACGTCAATTTTCTTTCTCAGCTCTTTTACCTTCACGAGCTGGGTGTCCGATACTTTTATTTTGTATGTGTGTGTATGTGTGTGTGTGTGTGTGTGTGTGAGGGAGAGAGAGAGAGAGAGAGAGAGAGAGGATGTCGCTGGCCCTGTGAGTCTTTAATATGTGCAAGCAGTGCTTGGTTAAAAATAATAATTTTTCTTTCTTTATTTCAGCCTTTGCAGTTATCAAGTACTAAATTGACTGTTTACATTCATATAGGACAAATACAATTCAAGAATCCCTAGATTATGAAACCTGCACTCCAGCACTCTCGGAGCCCTATTAATAACCAATCATGCTTTATCCATTATGAAGTGCAGAAAAGACAACCGACTGTGAGCCGATGGCTGTTCTTTCTCCCACAGCATTTATCCAGGCTGAACGACGAGGCTCATTTTTAGGAAAACTACATTTTTAGCGTAGATAATCATTTGTCCGTCTTATCATGGAGCACCTGAATGCTACACAGCTGGTTCTACAAGTTTTAAAAAGCACGATTTTCTTATATTTGCCTAGATTTTAATTACTATTTGCAAACACTTGCCCATTGAAACAAATGTGCTTCTCAACTCCCAGTTTGAAACAGGAAGTTTGCTTTGTCCCAGTGACCTGCAGCACCCTCAGCCTAAGATTTACATTTCAGGGTGTCCATAGAGATTTACTTACAAAATCATCCATTAACTTCAAATTTTTCCTCTTGCTAGCCTGTTGCCATAAGAGGAAGGATAAATCCTGCTGTACATATCAATACATGTTTGTTCTATACTTGTGTAATGTAAGAGAAAGGAGGGCTGTGGTGTTGGTAAAACCTTTCTTTCAGATTCCTCCCATTCAAGAGTCCTTTATACAGGGTGGATACAAAAATGAGCCCCCACCCCTTTTATTTTCGTAACTGAAGCAGATATGTCAATTTTGATGAATCCAATGAATAGGAAGCTGTAGGTGACCTATCCCATGGTGCACTTTTCATCATCCCAAATATTCAAGTTAAGACACATTCAAATGCTATTTTAAAAACCATAACAGATACATGAAAAATTCCAATTGAAGACTCGTTCAGCATGGAATTCCAAACAAAACAAAACAAAAAATTTCCAAAATCCGATGAACGGATCACCAACAGTCACATGTTGAATTTATTAGTTCAACATGCAAATCAAGAAATTACCAAAAATTACCATAATAACATTCACTTTCATGAGGAAAAGCAAATAAAAGGCATGTGTAGCATACAGAAGACAGAACAATTCCAAGATGGCAAGCGACACTATTCCTGAAATGGTCAACATGATCTTCTGCTTTGGTGATCCGTTCATCGGATTTTGGAAATTATTTTTTTGTTTTGTTCGGAATTCCATGCTAAACAAGTCTTCAATTAGAATTTTTCGTGTATATGTTGGGATTTGAATGTGTCCTAATTTGCATATTTGGGATGATGAAAAGTACAGCATGGGATAGGTCACCCACAACTTCCTATTCATTGGATTCATCAAAATTGGCCTATAGGTTACGAAAATAAAAGGTGGCGGGGGGGGGGGGCTCATTTTTGTATCCACCCTGTATATCAATTTAGGAAATAAGATTAGGGCCATTATTACTCTATACGGATATCCAAAGATTTTAAAAAATTATTGATCATTTTATATTGATATCTTTCAACTCTTAATCAAATTATTATCTTATTATTTACACAATCGAGCCACATTATTATGACACCAGCTTGTAATCAGAATGTCTACTAGGTGCAGTACAAATAGCAGCTAGATGATTTCGGAAAGAGTCAGTAAGATGCTGAAAGGTGTCCAGTAGTATCTGGAGCCAGGCAGGTTGCAATACATTAGAAAGCTGCTGAAATGTGCATGATGGGAGGATCGATGAAACGAATATGGTGGCCAACGTGATCCTAAAGATGATTGTTGGATTTAGAATCTTGGTAATTAGAAAGACATGGCATGGCACAAACTCTTTCTGGAGTTCCTATCTGCGACAGGGAAGACAGTAAACTTTGTGGATAAATAACCAAATTTGTTGAGCCTTTCTTGTCAGTGAACTCAGACATTGTCAAGAACACATATCCCAGATCATAACATCAAACCTACAACAACAGTGGTTGCAGGGGGATTATTTTTGGAGGATTCCAGCCGAATATGACAAAGTCCATCCACTCAGGTGGAGGAAGCAATTTATTACCAATCAGCTTGGGTGTTGCTATACTGCCCTTTTTGGCACATATCAAGCGGGTTCACTTGGATAATTAGTTGCTCATCTACTGCATACTGATCAGCCTACATAGATTTATGCAGTCAGCATTCTTCTCAAATAACTGGTGTGTGATGCCCCACAGTTTGTATACTGTTTATTTGCAATAGTACAGTTTGTCCAATCATGGTACACCTTACTAACTGCACAGCTTTGGAAAACTACTGATCTGACAAATCACTTGTTTTATCCACAAGAGCAATGATTGATAAGTGTACAGAGTACAGACTTCAGGGATATTTTATATCCACCAAGTGAGTGAGCTTACGAAGTAGGAGGTGCTCTTAATAATGTGGCTTGACTGTGTATTATAGTGTTCAGTAAATGTACTGGGAGTTAGATAACTACAGTTTTCTCACTATGAATCCACAGCCCCAGAGAAATACTCCAAGTACATTTACTGACATAAGTAACCAAAAAGTTGTCACATTCATAAATAAGATTTCAGAATATTTCTGGGAGAAATGTATTACATAATAATAAAATCAAAACCATTTTTTGTTTTGTTTGTTTTGTATTCGTTAATTAAATTTTATAAGTAATAAAAAATGTTTCAGCAGAGTCCACGTTTTCAAAAATGTTGACAAAAAAGATAATGGAATTATGTCTTAGTAAAAGAAGATTTTTTTTTTTATTACTTCCCGAGATAAAAGTGGGCCATTCTGAAGTTTTTTTTTTTTATTTTATAGGTAGTGAAAAAGAACGTTATCGAAAACATTGTTCCAGTAATAATATCTCTGAAACACATGCTTGAAAAGAAAAAGTCACCGTTATTACGTGATTTAATGATGTTCTTAAAAGATATCATGAAAGACTATAAGAATGAAATTAAAGATGTTTTGGCTGCTGATAATCAGTTAGCAAAAGAAATAGAATTTGACATCAATCGGTTTGATCAAGAAGAAGAAGAAAGACAATTGCAGAAGAAGAAACAAGCAAATATGGAGAAAAATTCACCAGCATCAAGATCAAAACGGAATACCTCTATTGTTAACGTAGAAGGAAATGCTCTGCAACCTACAACATTGCCCCATGCCTCCCCCATTCAGTCGGCTAGACAGAATAAAATCAGATCAAAGGTCGCTAAAGATCGAACTCCTGTCAGGCCTTTTCTGACTCCATTATCTACATCAATGCCGGTCCGTGGTAATACAAGACTGTCGTTAGCAAGAGCAAAATTGGCTGCAACATTCAATACAGAAGGTATTGAGAATATTGAAGGCAATAAAATGCCATTACAAGACCCTCCTTTGTCAACAACAAAAACCGAGCCAGTATCTCCTCCACCAGAGACTAAAACCTTCGCAGAGAAAGAAAATTTGCTTTCCACTCCTTCATTCTCTCATAATTTGGATGCTACGAAGATAAGTGCGCAAACTTTATTTAGCAGCACCCCAGTACCTCAAGCCAACCGTATGGCTTTTGACAGGGACCACTCGGAGATTCCATTATCTCCAATCCCGTCTGTTTCTGATACCTTAACTGAAGGGAGTAGCAGGTTAATCCTTTTCCTTCCACCCCCAAAGTGAAAGCCTAACTTTATTTACGCTGTTGTTAGTTATAGAGTTTACTCGATTGTAACGTCATAATTTTAGATGTTGTTCTTCCTTTTATTGCCTGCATCTTATGGTTTAAAGTTATATACAGAATTATATAAATTAAAGTTATAAAAAATTACCATGAAGGAATATAAAATTTTAATGACTTTTAATTAAGTATAAAGTATTTAGTAATGTGAAAGGGCTATTTTCCTGTGTTTGGTTTTTAATTTTATTTTATTTAAATACAGATATACCTTAACTTATGGCTATTTGCATTAAACAAAGATCCCATAAAGCCTTTTTTCAATATGTATTTTAATCTGTTTGCTGATGTAATTTAAAACCTACCCTCTGTAAACTCGTTTGCATTTAATACCAGTAATTGTTTACGAATTGTGTTTTAATAAAGAACATATTGGCTTCGGTCTTTTGGCCGTGTAATCAGATAATGCATTTTAAATTTATAACCTAATAAATTTATGATTGGAACATAAGTTGAGGCATGTCTATAGTTATTATTTTAGATAAAAGTAGTAGAGGAGAAAAAACAATGATCTGACTGGTTGTTAATTTGCATGGCTTTGACTTCAAAAACAAAATATTTTACTAAAATTTTATTTTTATAAAAGAAACTTAAAATATATAATAACGAATTTATATTTGGATAAAAAAAAAGAGTGTTTACTCAATAAATAAAAACATCTAATGTGAGGATTCGTTTTTTTTTTTCATTTGCCTAACATGCACACATATAAAAGGTAATATAGAAGTCAATTTCAAAGGGGTTAAACCAAGGGGTCTGACAGTACTCTGAATCTTTGACAAAGGTAAAATGAATCTTGTCGAATCTCGTTGAATCTGTTCTGAATCCCATGTTTTTGAATTCTGAATTTGACTTCTCGTGCCGATATCTCCAATGAGATTCTCGTAAAAAACGAGACAAGCAAAAAATTTCTGCCGAGGGGTCTGAAAATACTCTGAATTTTTGAAAAGGGTAAAATGAATCTGGGAATCTCACCGAATGTGTTCTGAAATTGAATCCTGAATCCGATTTCAGAAGCAGATATCCTGACCCAGATTCGCATAAAAAAACAAGACAAGCAAAAATATTCCTGCATTTAGCTAAGAATCTCTGAAAAATAGTTTAATCGTAAGTAAATCTTGCACAAATCTATGATCCCAAGAGGATTCAGGAAATTCTGACAAATCTTTGTATCCGTTAACAATTCTCAGAATCTTGATCAAATTATCGAGATTCATGAATCTTTGCATAATTTTATTGAATGTCAGACCCCTGGGACAATACTCTGAATCTTGGACAAAGGTAAAATGAATCACTGCGAATCTGACTGAATCGGTTCGGGATCCCATGTTTTTGAATCCTGAATCAGACTTCACGAGCTGATATCTCGAACGACATTCTCGTAAAAAAACAAGACAAGCAAAAAAGTTCCCACCAAGGATCTGACAATACTCTGAATCTTTGAAAAAGGTAAAATGAATATGTGAATCTCATCCAATCCGTTGTGAATTCCAAGTTTTTTAATATTGAATCCAATTTCTTGAGCCAATATCTCGTTTTACCTTTTTGCCTATCAAAAACAAAACTAAAGAAATTGACCATGGTTTTCTCTATTAAACATGGTTAAGTTAATCATACTCAAAGTGAGTCAGTCTGTCATGCCCATAGTGAATAAGAATATTGGATTATCTCAATTGAAAAATGAAAACACAAAAATCCACAAAAATAGTTTAATACTAACTCATATGTATATTTCACTACGGCATCTGCTTCTTCAGCGAGAAACATGGACAATCAGGTTTCGAATCTTTGATTTTCCATGTTTCTTGCTGAAGAAGCTGACGTCGTCAGTGAAGTGCACATATGAGGTAGCATTAAGCTATTTTTTGGATTTGTGTTTTCATTTTTCTTTTTTCAGTTAACCATTGTCCACAGTTTCTGGCTTTTCAAGTGTATTTGGATTATCTCATTCTAAAAAAAAAAAAAATATTTTCCTTAATTTATGAAATGATTTGTAAATAATCTCATTTTCTTATGGAACCTTTTTCCAAATACTCTTCCTTCTACAATCATTTGTCACAATCATTTGATGATCATTGGACTTATTAACTTTGTTTTTGTTTTGTGTTTTATTTTATTTCAAATTTTAATA